>KZ506877.1:19322-29455 GCA_002844005.1 Limosa lapponica baueri | reverse complement strand
CGAGGGTCGCTCCCCACCAGCCCCCCCGGGCTCTTCGCTGACTTCTCCCCCGGTGAGGCTCCGGGAGCTCCGGGCTGGCGGAGGGACCCCGGGTCCCCGGGCGCTGGGCTGAGACCCCCCCGGCTGCTCCCTCCTGCTCTCCTGGGGCTGCGGCTCCGGACCCCCCCTCCGGGGAGAGGGGCGAACCTGATCCCGGGGTGCTCGGCCGATGGGAACCCCGAGATAAACCCCGCGCTTCGGGGATCGCCACACGGCTTTTGAGAGAGCACATGTTAGAGCTGAACTACGAAATACCATTTTTTCCCCCCAACATGTTGTTCCCTCCAAAGTGTGATTTGTGCGTGCTCAGAATAATGGTGCCTTTCTGAGCTCCATCTGTTTGTCTGTCTGTTCGCACACGCGGGGTGTTCCTGCCAATGGTGGTTGCCTGTGGCATTATTGCAGTGTAAGTAGCTTGATAGGAAATATTGTAGCAATTACAAGTCCAGTGATGCAAGTTCCTGACACATTATGACTGCCTTGCTGTCATTCCCGTCTCCTCCAAAAGTTCATTTTTTGTGAATCATTGTAAGCAACCGCTTAACTTCTGCAGCATTTCTACAGTTTCTGCTTTTTGAGACATCTCTTGACATTGCCTCAAACTCTTTCCACTGTTGTTTTTTTTTTTTTTCCCTGTCGACATTTTTTTGTGACAGTCATATTCTTTTGAGCAACAACAGAAAAAGAAAAAGGAACTTCTTTGAGATGAGAGTGTGGCTGCCCCTGTTTCCTATGGCTCTGTGCTTCAGAGACTTAAAAAAAATGGGGGCTGGGAGGGACTTTTAGTTTGGTGGAAAAAGAACATCTTCTGTGGGAAGTGAGATTTCTAGAGGGAGTGTGAGTGACTGCTGTCACCCCAGAGGAATTGTCAGAGCAAAATCAACCTTTTGGTTTCTTAACACCTGTGACATATAAAACACTTTTGCTTGTTTTGTTTCCCCTCCTTCCTCTGGAATTTTGTTTCTTGACAAATATGTGTTTTACGAGAGAGGATGGATGTGTAATTTGAACACAAGTTTTAATATGCCTTTGCGAATTCTTCAGTATTTGTTTTGTTGGGAGAGAAGCGGGTGAAGATCAGTAACTTGAACTCTAAGCCCACACTGAGAAACAGGTTGTGTTTTTTTTTTTGGTAGTACCTACCTTCTGTTTTCCTGCCCAGAAAGTTTTAGATCAATATATAGTACTGAAATGTACATTAAAGTATTGAGCCTACACCGGCTTTTCTCATTTCCCATAATAATCGAGCCTGTACTGGAGAAAATAGCAGGAGATTCTGAGATTTGTCTTACAGCATGGTTTTTTGGCTTTATTCAGACCTACCTGTTGGTCTGAAGGCCTCTTTCAATGGCTTTAATAATTTTTTTGTATACTGAATGATCTACTAATGATTGCTTGTAAAATGATTTTATTTTTTTTCCTGTGGGGGTAGGAGCCACCCGTACCTGGGTGGGGTTTTCTCCTCCTCTACCTCTTCTTTCTTAGCTGTAAAATGGGGGTAGTTACCAACCAGTCCACCTCCTGCTCACCTTCAGAACACACAGTCGAGATGTGTAGAAGATGAATTAGTAGAAGTGCTTTAACATCTTTCCCTACTTCATGTGGTGCCAGATATATGTAATCTCAGGGCTGTGGAAACTGTGCGCACACGGAACAGCGTGGCAGCACAGGCTGGGCTGTGGGAACTGGAGCAGCCGAGTGGGGCAGGGGGTTGAAATTGAATGTGTTCATTCTGAGTTTAAAGCAAGAAAATTGACAGTGCGTTGTTGGAGGAGCAGAGGAAGATTTCAGAAAGGGAATGATGAAAGTGGGCATCAGTATGACCTCTGGGTCATTTGCTCTGTCCCAAATGAAAGCCCAGTTGGGTACAGTCCTTACAGAAAGCGGGGTTCACAGCCCAACTTGCGTTCTAGTTTTTGTCATTCTAATTTGCTGTTATTGGCTGTTCTTGTTATAGAAGAGGTTGCTCATGGTGATCTCCAACAAATGAGAAAAATAAGTACATGGAACCTCATTTTTGACGTTGGGCTCATCTTTGCCATTGAATGAAAGTGTTTTTAATTGCAGCTTCCTCAGTGTTAGTACAATTCGACACTCATCTAGATGGACGGTGGCCGTGACAGATGCTCTACATGGTTTGAGCACAGAATTATGGTTAAGGAAGTCACGAACAGCCTTTCTACCTGTGACACGCACTCCTGCATTTGTCTTGTAAACTCACTTAACCAGTCTGTTTTACCTTTTATGGGAACGATGGTGACTAATTCAGTGTACACCTATCCCCGTGCTTGACCGGGTTGTTTGTAGGAAATTGTGACAGATGTCTCTGTTTTTCTTGCTTTTATACTGGATACATTCTTGCAATATTGAAAGCAAACACTAAATATTTGTACAGTTGAAATATAGTTCACCATTGCCTCGATACCACTCACCACTGAAGACCCTGAAAATGTGGCTTTTGGGAAGAAAACGGTGACCCACTGTGTTCCTGGCTACGGGACGGGCATGGCAGCAGAGGCAGCTCGTGGGTGGCCCTGCCACGCTCTGTGGGCTGGGCGAAAAGGCCTTTCCCAGTATAAAATCATGTAGAAGTTAAAAGTTGTCTAAAATGGACAGAATTAACACTTTGTCCTGTTAAAGGCAGAGGCCTCGAAAATAGTTTCTTCTGTTACAAAGTGCTGTTCATGCTGTGTTTATTGCACTCGCCCTTCCCTCTGTAAAGCTTTTAGGACAAGTACTCAGCGAGTTCCTGGTGCTTTTTCATCGGTAGATCTGAGCACCCTGGAAGATAAGTACGGTTTATCTGAAAGCTGAGGATAACAGAATGGGGAAGGTTTGGTATGTCTCAGCGTCACAGAGAGTCCCTGCATCAAACAGCTCAGGCCACCAAATCGGATGGTGTCCCTTGTGTTCCCCTGTGCCAGGGCTGGCATCCTGAATGCTGGGGACTCGGCTCAGCTGGGTAAATTGGCATAAAACTAGGGAACCAAAAAAGAAAAAGGCAAAACAAGAGTTGAACCACGTCACTTGCTCTTTGTGGCTGCTGAAAGGGCAATTTGTGTTTTCCCTGGCTGTGTCCGTACCTTTTTCTGGAGGGACACTGTCCCACCGAGGGACAGGCATGTGCAGGCTGGACCCTTCTGGCTGGATGCTGCTGTGGGAGTGAGAGTCTCTCGGCTGCAGAGCACGTGGGGTGCGATGGAACAGGGCTTTTCCACTTCTGAATTCCACATTTCACTGTAGAGCTGTGTCTCTAAAAATAAAAGAAAGAAAAAAAAAATAGTACCTAGTAGTTAGAAGAAGAGGTAATGTTGGCCCAGACAATATTTTTCTTTTTGAGGGGAAAAAAAAAAGGAAAAGCCAAAAAATTTGCATGCAAAATCTAGGTTTAAAACTGGCTTTAAAATTGTAGTGTTTTAGTGTTTTCCCCCAACAAGTTGAAATTGCTGCACCGTGTCTAAATTACATAGAAAATTAAGCTGTATAAAATACTCATTTAAAAATTTCTTCCAGGTTTGAGGGGGTGTGTGTGCGTTGGGGTTTTTTAAAGCCAGACTGGAAGCTGGTGTCATTAGTTGGCCAAAATGTAGGACAGGGAGAAGCGAGGTTCTGTGTAAATGTGTGACAAAGTGGGCAGTTCTAGAGCTGGTAAGCTAAATTTCGTTTTAAAACAGAAAACCACAGGGAGTTATTTTTAATAGTGGGTTGAATGCAGAAGTCTGTAAAGCTGTCAAATCTTTTTATGGGTAGATAGGTCTTTTTCTATCTTGGCTTATTTTTCATATGCATATTGAATTGGATCAAGGTTACTTCAAGTTCTAACCTGTGCGAAGTATTTAAACATCTGGACTTGCCCTCAGGGCCGTTGCTGTACATGTGGGAGAGGCTTCTTAGATTGTTTTTTAACATTTTAAAATATTTCAGAAAAAAAATTGCTCAACTAGACCAGTGTATTTAGCTTCCAGTGTTTAGTTGTATGATACAGCTTATCACGTGGCACGACGCGATAAATTGCAAATAATTTTATAGTGTCAGTACAATTAAATTAAATTTCTGAAGTGTTTACTTCAGCGTGGTGCTGCTTTAAGTGTCTGCTGTCATAGATTCCAGGCAGTGAACAGCTGTCTGTCGCAGATGGGAGAGGGGAAAAAAAACTTCCCCTTAGCTTCTTACTTCTAAAAAGGTTTCCATATAAAACCAGTAGTAATGTAATACAACCTTTTAGACAAATTTGAGTTTCCTGTTACACGTTTAAGTGAACTGACAGCAGACTGTATCTATTTGAAACCAAATGGTGTAAGTGAATGAGACTCTAGGAATTTCATACTCCAAAGCATTCTTGAAACCTCACAAATGTTTGTTTGGCAGGCAGAATGCATTATTTATTACATTTTAAAAAATAATAATAAAAAAAAGACTTGCAGGTAGTTCCTGGTAGTTTCTGAATTGCTTCTTTGGACTCTGCTGTGTTTCAGAAGATAAGGTGGTATTTCTGCCCTGTGCTTATACTGTGTTTCATGCAACAAAATCAGGTAGATCGGAAACTGTCAAGGAAGCACGTAGCAAATCCGTATTTTTAATAGAGTCCAAGTGCAAAGAAGTCTGAAAAAGAGCAGGTGTGAAAGATAAAGGGATTTTTGTTAGTTGGGCGTTTTCTGCTAAGATCTCAAGATGGCAGAAATAGAGTTTGTGCACAGAACTGCATGAACTTAGTTTTAGATTGAAACTGGATATGCTGTTTTATTGTTCTATGAGCTAGTACACCCCGGCAATTATAAAACTTATTAAAATAGTTATGACATGTCTGATCGCAAAAAGCAGAAGATGGTAAGATTGTTCTTTTTAAATTAAAAAGTTGCCACAAAGGCCTTTGGACAGACCCCGGGCACCAACCCTGACACATCAACGCATTCGCTTTTTAGGAAGGCAGTTTATTTTGTTCTTTTATCAAATTATTGACTGGTTCTGGTCCTAATTTCAAGCAGTTTTCATTCTGAAGCTATTCTGATTTCTCCCTTGGGTGCTGGCAGGTGCAGTGGTCCTTGTGTGTTTCGTTCACCGTGTCCTTGAACTGTGGCTGCATCTCTGGAGTGATTTATCTCAATATAATGTGTAACATCAGTTGGAAATTGTGTTGAAATGTTGTTTTTCCAAGCACGGAGAGGCTGTTTAGGCTGTTCCAGAAAGCCCCTTTGGAAAAGAGCCTTCCAGTTCGGGGGAAGAGATGGCTCCTGATCTCATGCTGCGTGTGGGAGTGCTCCCTGGCACATCTCAGGCGGTGCTGGTTCGGTGAGTTAAACCTCTTAGAAACCAACCTAGGGAGGAATCAAGGGTAATAAACCCGAGTGTGGCAACGCTGGAGAAGGGCAGAGATTCCCCGTTGAGGAGGGGGTGATAACGTCTTGCTCTGCCACAGCTATTTACAAAATGAATGGCTGTCAACAGCCCGGCTGGTGCGCCCCCGGATCGGCATGTCAGCCTTGCACAGAGACAGCTGAGGGACCTTCCTGAGGCTCTCTCAGTGTCCCCTTTCATCGCAGCATCCCACCTTTCGGGCCTGAAACATCCTCCGGTATTTGATCTGGGTGGGATTCCCCAGAAGGGGTTGTGCTGTCCCTTTGGGGGATGCTGTCCCCATCCCGCTCCTCCGTGCGCTGCATCCAAGTGAATCATGGTGGCCTCACCTACTGCGCTGGTATTTCAGGGGTCAAAAACCGAACTGATAAGGGCTGTGACCCCGCGCCCAGCGCGCTGACGGAGCAGGTGCCGCTCCACACCCTGGGGAGGATTTGCAAGTCTCTCATTTCGCAGAGCTCGGTGACAGATCCTGCTCTCTGGTTACTTTTGTCGTTCGGTCTTTGAGAAGCCCACTTGCTACGAGGCGGGAAGTATCCACCAGCCTGTTGAAAAGCCATGGTGTGAGTGAAGCAGAGCTTTAAGTCCATGCTGACAGGAGAAACGGGTGCTGGATAGTTGGGATTGCTCCTGCCGAGAGCCGGTGTGCTGGGAGGTGGCACAGCCCGAGCTCTCCCGTCCCTCCTCACTGCTCGGGAGCACTCGCTGCCAAGGCAGCCTCTGGCTCAAGTGGCACAGGATAATAAAAGTTCCGATTTCTCTTCTTTCCCTAGAGCCAACTTTCCTCCTTTATGTGTGAGAGTAACTTTTTTTTTTTAACCTGGTGATTTTTAAACTGTGGAGTTGGAGATCAAAATTGCTGCTGATGGCGCAATAATTTGGGAATGTTGACCTACAGGATGGGTTGCAACTTCACAGAACACTCAATGTGATTCCTTTCAGGAATTTCAGTTTAAGTCTCTGTCCTGTCCTTGTGGACGCTTGTCTCTGCTGTCCGGAAAAGGAGTGGGTTTTCTCCCTGTTGGAACATCTTGTTTCTTGAGCAGGAACGCTCTGAATGACCAGCCTGTCCTTGGAGAGTTTGTGGTGGGTTCTGGTTCTCGGGGCATACGTGTGTCATTACAGTGAGGAGATGGGGAGAAAAGCTGTAGGTATTTTAAGGTTCTTTTCCTTCAAGAGTAGGGACTTGGGGTGGCATAGGTATCATGGACACAACAATTCCCTCCTCTTTCATTCATGCAAGTTGTGCTGTCGGTATTTCATGAGCTCTTTTGTCGGAGTTGTGCAAAAACCAAGTTTCAAAAATGTTAAACTGGAACAAAAAAACCCCCATAAACAACCTTGAAAAGGGTTTTAAAAATATAAGAATGTATTCCAAAGAAGCAAATAAGTCCCAACTGTGTGTGTCTATGCTACCCTTTAATCAGTTGGGAAATCTAAGTGGTGACTTTCAGCTGTCACTATATTAAGAACCAGCGCTGCCTTTTGTGGCAGTCTGTATATACTGAACTCAGTGCTATGTAGTAAATATTCTTGCTGTGTTTTCATAATCATTCTACTTAGAGTAAGTGCTTCTTGGGTGGGTATTACAAATCTGTTAATCTTTATGGTATTTATAGGGTAATTTTTAACTCTCTTGAGCTCCTTACTTCCTTGCGGGTCAATTACTCAATTTATAACATTATGTCAGTTGTAAGAACTTTACCATCCAAGGGTAAACACTGTTGGGTACAGCTCTTTACCTGTGTTTGCTCTTAGTTCTTTGTATATTAAGAAATGCAATAATTTACTCCGTGACTGACTTACTGGGATTTCTTTTACTCTCCCTGGTTTGTACTTTAAAGTCACTGTGACGACTTATTTTAGCTTTTGTGCTTCATGACTAATGCAGGGAGAGGGAAAACTTGCAGCAGTTCTCGCTGAAGAAAAGGCTGTTAATCAAGCTGCAGCTACTTAAGTCAAAATTGCAAATAGTGTTTAAATATTTTTGATTGTCTATTGATGAAACTGATTACTACAAGCCAAACATTTTGCTGTGTTGCGAGCAGAGAGCTCTCCCGGGGAGGGTCTGGCTCTGCAGCAGGGAGGGATGGTGGGCTTGATTTTATGTTCTCGCTGTAGGTGTCCATGTTAAAGTGAAAATCTGCTCCGGCTCCTTGGGGTTTCACTTGGCCTGTAGAAAGAAAGAATAAAGTCATCTCCCGGCACTGGAGTTTTGCTTCTTGAAATTGCCTTTCCCTTTGCTCCTTTTGCTACCGTCAGTGTTACCAGAGCAGTGAGACCTGATGGTGCTGATCCTTGTGTAGCGAAGGGGCTCTTTCCATAGTCTCTTACCTGTTGAGAATAAGTTTGGAGCTGTGGGCTGGGAGAGAGGTGTGTGGAGGCAAGAAAATTGCTGGTGACTTGGAAACCCTGGGTTTGGGGAGCATCCAGCATTGCTCATGTGGCCACCAGCTCTTGGAAACAGTAGAATGGCAGATTTTCTGGAAAGGCCGAGATGGGTAAGGGCAGAGATGCCAAATAGCCTAGTGTTGAAGTCTCCTTTTGTTACCTGTGAATGCTGAAGTGTCATCTACCCGCTTTTCTTCTCTTACACTTCTCTGTTGTAGCTTTTCAAGATCAAGCTTCTCCTGCAAAAGCAGGTTTCAGCAGCTACAATGGCTTTTTGAGGATCTAATGAATCCCCAAAGGAACCCATGTTCTGGTTGCGCTTTTCTTTCTTCCCAGTGGTAAGCAATGATTCACTCTCACGGACAAACAGACCTTGTAGCATTTTTGGTACAACGTACTGTAGATTGTCGCTCTCAGTGAACTGTGTATTGTTTTCAAAGATTCAGCCAGGTTTTTCTTGGAATTGGTTCTTTTGTGAGCACATCACACTGTGGTGTTCCTGTTTTTTGGTGGTTTTTTATTTTTCCATAAAACCCTTCAATATTCTGTTTACTTATGGATTAGAAAAATGTCAAGGGGTAATGAAGGAAACAAGAACTTTATTTTCAGAGTAGGGAGGTCAAATGTTTCTTGCCTCAGCATTGTTCATTCCGTCAATAACAAGACAATGAAGGCCAGTATTTCAGCACTGCTTGGAGAACCCTCTCCTCATCTCCTGCACATCCAGGCACAGCTTTTGGAAGACCTGGCTTTACATTTCCCTAGAGGCAGCTGTGGGGGAGCTTTGTGCTGGTGTTTCTCTGCCACACAGCGTGGCCGTAGTGTGGGTCTCTGAGGTGCCCTCCTGCCCTTTGTCAGCTTTATCTCGGAGCCGGTGGGACTGGCAGGAGGAGGTGGCAGTGGCTTTCTCGGGCTGCTGGGGGAGGAGTTGGTCACTAGAAAAGCACTAAGTGAAAGCGAAGGCTGGGTTGGCAGGAGATGAGAGTGTTGCGCGTGTTGTTAAACACCCTGTTTGCATGTGGTGGTCCAAAGGAAGTAAAGTTTGAAATGAATCATTCATCACGAGCCTTATCAGGCATTGCTGAAGTCGCATGTTGTCTTTCCTGTTGTTCATCTGAAGTTGGGAACAGCTGAGTGCCAGCCTGCTCATTTTTTTGGTGACATGGATGGCACTAATGAGTTTGATAAACTCAGATGATATGAGGAATATAGTTTCCCTTTGGAGACTGTCTCTAATTTGTTATACAGGACCATATTTAAATCTCTATCTCCTCTTCAGTCGTTGGGCAGCAGTAATAGCCAGGGTAGCTTTTGTTCGTGCGTCCAGTATGTGGCATTAATTCCCCTCTGGACTCAGTTGCTGTTGTCCATAGTTTTTCCTTCATGCTGTTACCACAGCGTGAGATTCTGGTGCTTGCAAGGACGTGGCTGTACGCTTTGCTGAGAGCATGTGCAGCTATGTTCTTCTGTAGCCTAACTATTATTTTACTAGTTTGCCTTTGGCTTGGTTTAGACTGTAAACTTGTCAGGGATGACTCAGGGGCAGCAGAGCTGGGACACTCGCTGCTGTGCTAAAGCACCTTCCCTTGCCACCTCCCAGCTTTTAAAGGTTGGGTTTGACCTCTCAAACTGGGTGGTGAGGTCCTGCCCTTGCCTCCCTCCACCGAGGGGTCACACGCTGGGGACTTGGGATTCACCTCTCTCTTGCCTTGGTCTGATCTGAAACAGTCCACATCTGTCAACCAACTGTTAGGTGTTACAAATTCATTAATGAATATTTTCTATTTATTTAAATATCTTCTTTTTCTTCCGTACGTTCCCCTTTTTTACACATTTACTCTTTTAAAGCAAGTGGTTCTGCAGCTGTTGGCTGCAGCGTGGGAGCTCTGTCCGCTCACAGGAATGTGTGCTACCGAATGGCTTTGTTGTTTTTATGGAAGCCTTGCCCACACACTCCTCTTGCGTTCCAAATGTCTCTAAATCCCTGCAGGATCCTGCTGACATCACTGTGGGGATCCACGTTTATTTTGTGGTCCAGGGGTTAGAGCAAAGCAGAGTGTGGAGTCGGGACAGGCGTCTTTTGTCTCCATCTTTGACTCCAGCCAAGTCTGGAGACTTAATACAGCAATTCATGGTTTTTTCCAAATAAATTGCTACATCACTGTTCATCTGTATTTTTGTACTAGCTCTTTAAGGTGGTTTATTTTACATCAGGTCAATTTGATCATTTGCTGTTGCTGCTCTTCAATTTTTATTTTTCTGCTTTTGCGCTTGCTTTGCCGCGTTGCCTGGTGCTGGTCGGGGAGAGCTGGGCCTGGGTTTTGCTGGACTAGAAAAATTATTTCTAT
>KZ506876.1:107960-120176 GCA_002844005.1 Limosa lapponica baueri | reverse complement strand
CCAGCACTTGACCTTGTTGAACCTCATACAATTGCCCGTGGCCCATCAATCCAGCCTGCCCCACCCGACTTGGAGTCACCTGCAAACTTACTGAGGGTGTACTCGATCCCCTCATCCAAATCATTGAAAAAGATATTAAACAGAACAAGCCCCAGTACTGAGTCCTGGAGAACATCACTTGTGACTGGCCACCACCTAGATTTAACTCCATTCACTACAACTCTTTGGGCCCAGCCATCCAGCTGTTTTTTTACCTAAAGAAGAGTATGCCCGTCAAAGCCATAAGCAGGCCGTTTGTCCAGGAAAATGCTGTTGGAAATAGTGTGAATGTCTTTACTAGAGTCCAGGTAAATAACATACACAGCCTTTCCCTCCTCCACTAAGCATGTCATCGGACATAGAAGCATAGAAGGAGATCAGGTTAGTCAAGCAGGACTTTCCCCTTCACAAACCTATGCTGACTGGACCTGATCACCCAGTTGTCCTGTACATGCTGTGTAATGGATGGCACTCAAGATTATCTGCTCCATAAGACTGATAGGCCTGTAGGTGCCTGGATGTTCCTTCTGGCCCTTCTTGTAGGTGGGCATCACAATTGCCAGACACCAGTCAACTAGGATCTCCTCTGTTAGCCAGGAATGACAATATATGATTGAAAGTAGCCTGGTGAGCAATTCCACCAGCTTCCTCAGTATCCTTGGGTGGATGCCATTCAGTCCCACAGACTTATATATGTCTAAATGATGTAGCAGGTCACTAACTATTTCCCCTTGGATTATGGGGGCTTCATTGTGCTCTCTGTCCCTGTCTTCCAGCTCAGGGGGTGGGTACCTCAAGAACAATTGGTCTTAATATTAAAGGCTGAGGCAAAGAAGGCATTAAGTATGTCAGACTTTGTAACTATGTTTCCCCCAGCATCCAATAAAAGATGGGAGAGTCTCCTTGGCTCTCCTTTTGCTGGTAATATATTTATAGATTTTTTTCTATTGTCTTCTACTGCAGTAGCCAGATTAAGTTCTAGTTGGGCTTTGGCCCTTCTGATTTTGTCTTTGCATAACCTTATGATATAACTATGATTGTAGTCCTTCTCAGTGTCCTGCCTCTTCTTCTGAAGGTCATAAACTCTTTTTTTCCATGAGTTCCAGCCAAAACTCTCTTTTTAGCTAGGCCAGTCTTCTTCCCCACTGGCTCGTCCTTTGTCACATAGGGATGGTCTGCTCCTGAGCTTGGGATCATTCTTATCCCACTTGGTAGATCTAAGAGTAATGTGTAGTTACGTGTGTTTTTTAGGAGCTATTGAGTAAGTAATTTTATTTGGGGATAAGCATACAGGAGAATACAGAAGTTATACAATCTTCTGAGGTACTTGGTTCTTCCTAATCTTTCTTCAGGTACCTATCCTAAGACAGAAAGCAATTTGGTGCTAGTCGCTATTTTTATGTAGTATTACTCTCATAATATAACTCGTGGTTTACTGTAAATGCAACCTGCGCATTCACTGAACAGAGGGAAAGATAGATTTTTTGTTCATGAATAATATTCTAGACACACACCTTATCTATGGATTAGTAGTAAACAGAAAAACAGTTTTTACCCTCAAGGTACAGTGAAAATGCAAAGGAGATACCTAAACATACTTGACCAGTGCCGATTTGGATGATGCAAGGCATCCAAGACAAGTCTAGGGCTGGTGGGTGAAAAACAGGACTATGAGACACTGGCATTTTTCTGGAGTGGCAGCTCAGGGCCAGGCAGGATACTCCAAAGTATCTTATCTGTCACTATATATGTAGACCCCTGAATTCCTCTCCTAGAGTGTTTGCCTGTGGTTTAGAGGCAGTAGGTTTCTTGTTTCATTTGAACAGTGAGAGTCAAAGGTGACTCAAAAAATTATGGGTACATTATATTTCTACTTCCCATCTTGTGGGCCTTTGACAGCAGCTAGCTGTAAACAGGTATAAATGAGTTTTTAATGCTCCAGTTGGCAACACCTGACCCTTCAGATGGTTGTATAATATGCTTTCAAATAATCTCTATAAGACTATCATTTGAAAGGGAGGTTTGCCATGGCCTGATAGCAACTTGTGATTTATGAATTTCTCTGAATGGGATTTACAAAGAAGTTGGACGTCATTAAGAAGCAGCTGTTTTTACCAGGTCCGACCTAGGTCAGAGTGGCTTCAGAGTGTTAATGATTATGTTTGCCTGTCTCAAGTAAATTGCTTGTGAATGACTTTGTGAGGCAAAATTGCTTTAAAATAGACACTGGTGGTAGCATGCTGCAAGTTGTTAGCATGTTTGCTGATGGGAAAACCATACAAGGTGTTAAATATAATTCCTGAATGAAAAGAAACAAACAAATAAAAAAGATAAAGCTATGCAACACAGACATTTTTATTTTTTATATGAATTTTATAGGGAAAATAAAGACTCTCAATAGGCATGAGACTACCTTTGAGTGTTAGACTACCTTATAGTCCAATGTCTAAGTAGAGAAATTAATATATGATAATCATCTCATCTGATGCAGTAGTCAAAAGAAATATGCTGAAGATATTTTTCTGCATGTCAAAGCATTTGGTTTCAGACAAGGATTTTATTTTTTCCAATATGTAACTTCTATCAAACATCAATTTTAATGATAAAAATTCTAGATTTATCAAAACAAATGGGATTATTTTGGTTTTACATGAATAATTCTTTAAAGTCTGGAAGTATGTCTTCCTTTTTAAAAAAATACCATATATATGAATGTGTATGTGTGTATAGTTATATGTAGTTAGGTGTATTTCAGAACTGTTTTCACCTGAGCTTTACTTCTTTCTCTTCTTTCATAATGATGTATGAAATCCTTCTCAATATTTCCTTTCTATACCACCAGAGAGAGATATACAGTTTGTAGAAATCTGTAGAAATTATAGTGTTCTAACCTCCTAGTCACTGCTGGTCTTCTTAGAGGGGTGGAAGTTGAGATCACCAGGGGATCCCAGTACAGACAATGGATTTCCATGGAGACCCACTGTTCCACAGCACTATATTTCTTCATTTAATTCTGAATTCTTGAACTTACATGCACTTATCCACTGAATGCTTCCTTGATTAAAGACTTTGAAATTATAAAATGCCCACATGATAGTATGAAAATGCTGTATTTAGATGCTATGTATTGAATACTCATACTGTAGTCTGGGCTAAGTCTGGAGTTGCTCCTGATTGAGGAGGATTGGGTTAGAGATCATTTAGGAAAACTTGACACCCACAAATCCATGGGCCCTGGTGAGATCCACCCACGAGTGCCAAGGAAACTTGCAGATCTTATCGTGAAGCTGCTCTCCATCATCTTTGAAAGGTCACGGAGAACAGAAGAGGTGCCTAAGGACTGGAGGACAGCCAGTGTCACTCCAGTCTTCTAAAAGGGTGAGAAGGAGGACCCAGGAAAATGTAGCCCAGTCAGCCTCACCTCCATCCCTGGAAAGGTGATGGAACAGCTCATTCTGGATGTCTTCTCTAAGCATGTGGAGAAAAATAAGGTTATCAGGAGTGGTCAACATGGATTCACCAAGGGGAAATCATGCTTGACCAATCTGATAGCCTTCTATGATGGCTTAACTGGCTGGGTGGATAAAGGGACAGCAGCGGACGTTGCCTAGTGTGACTTCAGCAAGGCTTTCGACACTGTCTCCCATAACATCCTCATAGGTACGCTTAGGAAGTGTGGGTTAGAAGAGCGGACAGTGAGGTGTATTGAGAACTGGCTGAGTGGCAGAGCTCAGAGGGTTGTCATTGGTGGCTCAGAGTCAAGTTGGAGGACTGTAACTAGCAGTGTTCCTCAGGAATTAGTTCTGGGTTCAGTCTTGTTCAACATATTCATCACTGACCTGGATGAGGTGACAGAGTATACCCTCAGCAAGTTTGCTGATAACCAAAGCTGGGAGGAGTGGCTACCACACCAGAAGGCTGCCATTCAGGGAGACCTAGAGAGACCAGAGAGCTGGGCGGAGAGGAACCTTATGAAGTTCAACAAGGGAAAGTGTAGGGTCCTGCACCTGGGAAGGAATAACCCCATGCAGCAATACAGGCTAGGGGTTAACCTACTGGAAAGCAGCTCTGTGGAAAATGACCTGGGAATCCTGGTAGACAATAAGTTGACCATGAGGCAGCAATGTGGCCTTGTGGCCAAGAAGGCAAATGGTCTCCTGGGGTGCATTAGAAAGAGCGTGGCCAGCAAGTCAAGAGAGGTCATCCTCCCCCTCTACTCTGCCCTAGTGAGGCCACATCTAGAGTTCTGTGTCCAGTTCGGGGCTCCCCAGTTCATGAAGGACAGAGAACTACTGCAGAGAGTCCAGCAGAGGGCTACAAAGATGGTCAAGGGACTGGAACACCTCTCTTGTGAGGAAAGGTTGAGAGACATGGGTCTGTTTAGCCTGGAGAAGAGAAAACTGAGAGGGTACCTCATCAATGCTTTTAAATATCTGAAGGCTGTATGTCAAGAGGATGGGGCCAGACTCTTTTCAGAGGTGCCCAGCAACAGGACAAGGGGCAACAGGCACCAGCTGGAATACAGGAAGTTCCATCTGAACATGAGGAAAATCTTTACTTTAAGGGTGCCAGAGCACTGGAACAGGCTGCCCAGAGAGGTGGTGGAGTCTCCTTCTCTGGAGACATTCAGAACCTGCCTGGATATGTTCCTGTGCAACCTGCTCTAGGTGAACTTGTTTTGGCAGTGGAGTTGGACTAGATGGTCTCCAAAGGTCTCTTCCAACCCGCACCATTCTGTGATTCAATTTCAACTGCAAATTTTCCAGCTTTTACTCTTTAAGCCAGAATCTAAATTAAACTAAAACAAAGCTGTTGCTTTAATTTAATCTATTCTATTATCTAATCAGAATAAATTCAGCTTTATGTTGCATAGCCATTGACAAACTCTTTGCCAGGATGTTATGGAAATCTCTGATATCTATAATGGGCCAGACTCTTGTTTGTCTGCTGTGATTAAAATGCTTTCCACCAATTCCTGCTGAAAGCTTATGCCACAAACAGAATGAAATGTTATTCATTCCAAATAATAGGCTTACAATTCAACTTGATTTGTTTTATTTCCGTGCCTGCAAACCTTAGCAGGTTGTAATAACTAAAAAAATAGTTTTCTTTTCTTCAACTCTTGCCTAATGAAAGTAGGTCTAAATTGTATTATGTTACATATTGCTACAGTTGCTGTTACTTCAACAGGTGGGCAAAGATTCATGGGTCTAAACCAAAAACTCTTCAAAAATCAAATGAAGTGTTTTCATCAGGCCTCCAAAGGGTTTTGGTTGAGGCATTGTCTAAAAGATTTAAAGCAAATTCCTGTTCAAATAAACATTGCTGTCTAAACCTCTTAGTATTACTTTTGTAATATTTTTATAATATATATGATAATAAAATATATAATATTTTAATAAAATATTTTTAACAGAGATTCTTTCCTTAGCTTACCTTACCCTTAACTACAGTTATACAAGATTATACCTTCTCTCTCTCCTGAGTTATGTGACCCTCTGTTTACTAGTATTTTTATTTCTGAATGAACACTCAAAATAATACTTTCAAACAGCTGATTTGATAATTGTTTTCCTCCTTACAACACATGTGACATAAGATTCAAAAGGAAAGGCGTGCAGTGAAGTCCAGAGCAAACTCAGGTGCTTATCACCAACAAAGTGGTTGTATTCGTTTCCATTTCCAACAGCTGGTAGAAGGCAGTGCTTCATACTCACTGCTTACCCCCTTCTTTTGGGCATGTCCTCCTTTATTCTGCAGTAACAGAGATTTCTAGCCAAAGGGTTTTTTTTATTGTGATTTTAATAGCATTTATTCTGACATGAGGGAATAAGAAAAGGCTTTGTATTATTTTGATTTTTTTTCTGTTGTTTCCTCCTGTTTCTTTACAGCAAGTGAGAAGAAGAGCGAGCTGGTTATTTTATATGCTATGATTCTTTTCTACATTTTCTTCAGTAGGAGTTCAGTACAGAGTTCAAGAGCTAACTGACGGACACTTAGTTTTCAAAATGGCAGCTAATTAAATGTGAACAATAGGTTGCAAAGATATGGTACAAAGAGAACGTGAAAGAATATTCTTCGTCTCTATTTCTGGACTTTTCTAAAGAACATTCTCGACCTATCAAGCATCATTTATCTCACAAGGAGATCATGCATTGTTAGCCTAACATCACTAATGCACTTTGATAGTATTTTTCCTTTATTGTTCAAAATTGTAGTGATTCCAGTGATTAAATCTAAAATAATGCATTACTGAGGAGATTATTTTTTGAGCAATTGCATTTTTTAAAGACTGTGTGTTTTTACAGTTTCCGTGTTATTTCCCATACTACTGAAAAAGAATGGTTCATTTTCTGAGTATGTTCTAAACTCCAGGGTAAAAAAGTACTATACTGTAACAGAAGGCAAATTTGCATATACAAATTTTGTCACTATTGTTAATAGGAGTATTTTCAAAAGTAAAAGAAGACACTGTTGGCCTTTACTGTCAAAGAATTTTTGCCCTGAAATGCAGAAAGACCCCCTTGCAACAAACCTCCTTGCAGGACAGTGCAGAACCCTCCATGCAGTGCATCAGTTGCTACCAGCCAAGGCAGAGTCACTGATCTATCCATCTCTCATTCTTAGGTCTGGTCTGGAGGGACAGCACCAGAAAGTCTTGTCCAAAATTTAATAATCACACTCTTGTCCTGTGTCTATGTCTCTTTCTATTGATATTTTAATGTGAGTTGTTAGAAATGTAAGGAAATGCTCTGTTGGTGAATTCGTAGTCCAAATAATTTATGCAAAACCACTCCCTCATTTTTCCTTGTCATTTGTCTGTCTTCAAAGAGTGTTTTTAAAATACCTCCAGCCTTGTGTGTGTTTGTTTATTTCTTTGTTTGTTTGCTTTCAGGCAGAGCGTAAAATCTGTTGAAATAATAGGTGTTTTGATGAGTTGTAAATTCTTGTACTCTACCCTTCCCATATCATCAAAAAAACCCACGTACAATACTCAGTAGCTATGGGTAAAATAATTTCACCTATCCATTTTTGGATACCAATGCAGAATGACATGCGGAATTTGATTACATGACAGTGGATATCATTCTATGTTGCTGAAATTTTTCTAAAGAGGCATTCAGCTATTAGATCATGCAGATAATAATAGTATATTTGTTAAAAATGGGGTTATGATTGTGACAAGTGTCCAACAGGTAGTCTTTCTGTTATTTAATCTATTTCTGCTATTTATCTGAAGCAGATATTATTTTTTTTTCTGCTCGGGCATTTCATTGCCAAAATTAATCCAAGGGATAGTTTTTATAGAGACAATATTTCAAGGTAATTAAATCACTTTATATCAGTTTAATTTGCAAGGAAAAAGGTGCTCTTAAGGATGAAAAATAGTCTTCTCTTTAACTAAATTGAAATTTGAACAACCCATATATTATTAAGAAACAGACCAAGAACATATTCATTGTTTTGTGAGTGCTTTGCTTTAAACAAAAAGAATGAATTAAATTCAACGAAATGAGTAGCACATGAAATATTAGTATATGAGTGTATGCAAAATCATCTCCTTAGACACGCTGTGCAAATCTAAATGTTTTATAGTTCAAATTCCTAATTAACCAAAAGTTATTATATTCATTGAGAATCATCTTCTAATGGTCCAGACCTTAGGAGGTTTAGATGTATAAGATATACTATATTTCACCTAAATATTTTGCCTCTGAAATGAATGCAATGGTTTCTTAAGACAAATTAAAAAAAATAAAAAATAAAAAAAATAAAATCATTGTTCAGATATTCAGAATATTGAGCAGATCTTAATAAATAACAGAAATAACAAAATGTTATCAGTCTTTCTCAGTCTGTCTTATTATTTCTAAATCTTTTTATTTATATATGTATCATGACAATTCAGTATCACACAATATCCTGAATCTAAGTTGCTGAAGGCAAGTTATTTGATCGCTCACTGTTGCTGTAGCATAACTGCACACAATTAAGATGTGTAAAATGGTTGTAGGTGGGTTTGTTTGTTTGTTTGTTTTAGCTTTTTAAATTAATTGTGCAGGATTTATGCTTTTGCTGAGTCATGGACAATTAAGAGAAACCTTCTAAGAACCTTCATTTTAGAGATACAAAATTGTCAAGGAGTACTCAATTTCATTTTGATCAAAAAGCAGCTTTCTGCATCCTGAGCCAACTTCTCCATCTGCTTGCACCTTGAATTAGTTCAAAATCCTTTGTTTATGAAAGCGCAAGATGTTGCTATTGGAAGGGTGGCATTGTCACATATTAATCATTACAAATTTACTGAAGATTCAAGTAGGAGGAAAAGGTTGGCTGGATTGGCAAAATTTCTTCATCATTGTCATCATCATATTTTATAAATTAAAACAGATCATCATATTTTATAAATTAAGAAAGATCTTGATAAGCTGCAAATGTAGGGTAAATGACACAAGATGATATAAAGGATGTGCATAAGATTTTGCTTCTCATGGGAATATACTAGATAAAAATTAGAAAGGCACTGGTGGTGAAGCAGTAGATTTCTTCTTCCTTCAATTACCATTGTGTACATTAATATTCAAAATTTTACAGTGTTATTTAAATATAATTTGATGAATGACATACAAACAGGAATTACCCCTTGTATCTATGTCAAAATCAGGTTTGGATTTTCAGAGCTGGGAGGTTGGTTTAATGGTATCTGGGATTCAACATACAGTCTTTAATTGTTTTTACTATCAAGTTCCTGTTGGTTATGTCAATTTAGTCTCAGTGTCTCTTCCTATAGATTTTAATACCTCATAGCCACTTCCCTGTACCCAGACCTTTTACTCCAAATGCCTTTAGTTTCACAGCTTTCATGAACTCTGCAAAATTGATTATTTGAATTTCACTGAATTTTTAGAGTTGGAAGGGACCATATAGATCATCTAGTCCAACTCCCCTGCTGAAGCAGGATTGCTTAGAGCACATTACTCAGGACTGCATCCAGGCGGGTCTTGAAAATCTCCAGAGAAGGGGACTCCACAACCTCCCTGGGCAGCCGGTTCCAGGGCTCTGTCACCCTCACCGTGAAGAAGTTTTTTCTCATATTTGAGTGGAACCTCTTATGTTCCAACTTGTGCCCGTTGCCCCTCGTCCTGTCTCTGGGAACCACTGAAAAGAATCTGGCTCCCTCCTCCTTCAACCCACCCTTTAGATACTTATAGGCATTGATAAGGTCTCCCCTCAGCCTTCTCTTCTCCAGATGAAAGAGTCCCAGCTCTCTCAGCCTTTCTTCCTGAGGGAGATGCTCCAATCCTTGAATCATCTTTGTTGCCCTTCGCTGGACTCTTTCTAGTAGTTCCCTGTCCCTCTTGGATTGGGGAGCCCAGAACTGGATGCAATACTCCAGTTGTGGCCTCACCACTGCAGAGTAGAGGGGGAGAGTAAAGTAAGAAAGGAAAGCTTTAAAGTAAGAAAGGAAAGCTTTAAAGTAAGAAAGGAAAGTAAGAAGGAAGCTTTACTGAATACAGTGATGGAGTTTCAGAAGGGTTGAAGACATTTTCTTTTCTTTTCTTTATTTCTTAGCTTCAGAAATCTTGAGGGGTCTTTTAAAGATGTGACTTTAATTTAGCATTAGACTGTGCAACATTTTTCACGTACACACAGTCTATCTGCATATTTGTCACAATTTTCATTTACTACATCCCAGTTCTCTGACAGTCCTTCCAGCTGTCTTCACCCTCTTTGCCTTACGATCCATTCTCAACCAGTTTAGGCTCAGAGAGTCATGAAAAACAGGAGACAGAGATGCTTTATGAATAATATTCATCTTCATTTACTTGTGCTGCTGGCTACATCACTTAATGGATTAATTAATAATGGATTTTTCCAAGGACCTGCTGCATTTAGACCCAGCAAGCATTTAATAGTTTCAGCAGCTCCTGATGTCAGTACTCTGTAATACAAAACTGGAGCTATTACCCCCAAGAAATATCTTATGAAAAGTACTGGCAGTAAATTACAGCAAAAGGAGGTCCTAGCAAGACTCTAAAATAAGGAGCTTCAGTTCTGACAACATTATTCTTACAAAGACCAGAAAGGGAATAGGTTAAGATACAATAGCAACATCACTCAGTTCTGGAAGGGACTCTAGTTTAAACAGTTGCCTGCCCTTAACTGCAAGTGAAAAAATCAGAGATAGAGTTCATCTGAGTGAGTTCTAGTTGACTAAAGTCTAGGGTGGATATCCAGCCCTCCTGAGCCACCAGAGAACGTAGGTGCGTTGCTCCAGACTGTGTCTCTTCTTATCTGCAAGTGAGTATTTCGTCCTACTCACCTTAGCTATCTGCCTTAAGGAGGAATCATTTGCCTATGGAAGATTCCTTCCCCTTGTTTACACATGGAGCTTAGATCATTAACCAGTTAACAGCCAAAGTTTGGTAAAATCAAGCAACTGTAAGACAAAAACCAGGAATTAGGACAAAATGGTTCCTTGTTTTCCAGTTCCCTTTTTTTCTGTTGCCTTTCCATGACTTTTTTTTTTTAATCAGAAGAAAATATTTTGAGGGCATTTAAATATCAGAAATCAAGATAAGACAAATCAATGCATTAATATTTCATTGAATTTATATATATTTCTCTCAAATACTTGTTGAAATATGTGATTGTCACTTTTATGCCTTGGAATTAAAGACTGTAGTTATAAAAATTTATATTCATATCATTATACAGCAAATATGTTCACACATTTCACTATATCTGAAAACCATAAAAAAGCTAAAAAGTAGCTGGAAAATAAACGGGTTCAGCATCCTGAAGCTGATGAATTATATAAATCTACTGTATATGCAAACTTCATGTTCTTCCGAAACCATGACTAATTACTTGTTTGTTTGATTTTCAGTGTCCCTATGTAAATTCATAATTTCAAATGTTCTCTCCCACTGGCAGATTCTAAAAAAAGCCCATATCCTGCACCTGCACCACTTAGCATCTTTAAAATCTTTTTAAAATGAACTATGTTCCTGATTAAAGAATATGACTTTCCACTGATTCTCATGGACACTTAATCGTAAACTAACAGTTCCTCTCATATTTTTCTAGATGCTGAAGTCTCTGCACCTATGGAGATGCCTATAATTACCTTGGTGCCACCTGCTTAACTGAACGGTAAGAAAAACAATTTGTGTTTTCTTTCATTGTGTGAAAAGTACAATCTGAAAAAAAGTTTAAAAAGTGGGAAACTGGAAATATAATGCCTTTGAGTGTTTGTATTTGGCCCGATACAGAGCTAAAAGTAGAAATGAAAAAAAGACATTTTGTTGCTTCAGCTAGTTCTTTTTTCCAAACATAAACTAAATCCTCCTCGAGGAATAGACAAACAACACTTTCTATGTATTTGAGAAGGAAAAAAAAATACAAGAAAAGAACTGTGCAAAGAGGGACCATCAATGCTTCATAAGTAAACCTGGCAGTTTTTGTCACAGTGAAAACGTGAAGAACATAGGTCCTTGTTATGACATATAGAAAGGTCAGGCTTGATAATCTAATTGCCTTCAGGCCTCTAGCTCTGTGAGTGCAGGAAAACAATGTGCTTGATTTATACAGCCAAATGTAGCTTTCCATGCTGGAAATGCATACATATGCGCCAGATACCTTATACTTCTGTAGTTAATGCAGAGAAATGGGAGTCGTCTTGTCCTAATGTAGACTTATAAGTCAGATGATGTGATCCCAACTCTGTGAACTACTAGCTCTAATCGTCACATGATTTTCTACTCCATAAATGACAAGTTTGACAAACTTCTGAAAAATACGGGATGAGAGTATAAGGTACAACATCTGTTTCAGATGCTAAGTCTTGGAGGAGTGGTGAAGAGGCTGCAGTTCCATTAAGTACTCAGCTGATTGGGTGGCTTGGCGCTTCCAAAATAAAAAATGGAATTAGTTCTCCCTGCTTTTCTTCCTACCTTTCCGGATTTTATTCCTTTCCACTTTTTTTTTTTTTCCCCGTGGAGATCTGTGTTCTCCATTAAATTACTTCATTGTATGAGGAAATGCAGATAACTAACCCATGAACACAATCTTTCTGTTTTTTTGGCCACATCAGTTTTCTGCAAGGATTACAATTAAACCAGCTCACAGTGGTATCTCCTTAGAGACAGGAATTACTCCTGGGACACAGTGGGA
>KZ506876.1:73492-95358 GCA_002844005.1 Limosa lapponica baueri | reverse complement strand
CCTTCATCTTGTTCATCTTTTCTGGGTTGCAGCACATACTGAGTAAGGCTTTCCGTGAGCAAAGCAAAGCATTGCAATGATTATTCTGAAACTTGAAATTGCTAGTTTGAAGCCTCAGGGACTTCACGTTGAGCTAGATCTCATTAGTTGTTAAGTCTTTGCCAGCACTCCAGCAGCTTTGTGAATGCTTACTAACAACAGTGGCAAAGTCTGCCAGGTGATATGACAAGTCAAGCTATATTTCTATAGGTAGTGCTGGTTCCTAACTGATGGACTTAGGCACCCTACAGCTCCCCACTGATCTAAATTAAAAACTATGTAAATTTATGACCTTGGTTCAAATTAATCTGAAACACAGGGCTTCGTTGGGTTTTTTTTTACTTCAGTTTATGTTCTGTCTTTGGTTTATTACAGTGATTTCTTTAAAAACAAAACGAAATAAAAACCCTTATGTTGTTCCTATACTGTCTTACTTACACTGCTCTAGATGATCTGTATGGTGCTTCTTTCCAGCTTCAAGGGAGAAAGAAGAATGTTGGATATTCCTGTATCCTGATGAAGAATGGGCGCTATCTCTAATTATGTTCATAGTGAAATAAGTCAATGTTGTGGAATTGCTTTTTAAAAGCATTGAGGTACAAAGTATGACACCCTAACACAATTAATCAGTATCTTTGGTTGTTTCTAGACAGCTGTTTGCAGGAAACTTTAAGTCTTCATAGGAAACATTAACTCTTTGTATATGTCTTTGTCTAAGTAGAAGACATCATAGTTAGTTTGTTGATATGAAAGTGGACACACCCTTCATTACTGATTAATTACTTTGTGTTGTCATTCCCCTTGGCAGAATAACATAGGCATGTGACTATCTTATGCCTCTTTTTTTACTGTGACAAGGTAAAAAATGACTTTTGCTATATCAGGTCAGTTTTCATGCTTGATGGATTGGGCTTCTCCAATGGAAGGCTTTGACCTTCTCAAGGTAAAAGAGTCGGACTTTTTGCCCTTGAGAATGATTTTCAGTGTAACAAAACTTTTTTTTTACTAACTAGAACTAACAGAAGTAGCTCTTGCAGAAGACACTGGGGCCTGGGTGTTGCCACAGCAATGGCAGGACATTGGTGTAATGGAAACTAGCTGTCAGTTGCCAAGGGGAGCTGCTCCAGAGCCTGACTGACCTATAGTGGAGTAGCAGAGCTCAGGGTACAGGTGGTTTTCCTGAGGTAGGGAAATGCCAGAGCAGCAGAGAGACCCTCCAGGAGCAGACAGCTCTCATGGGAGATGCTGATGAGGCCTGGGCATTGCCAGGGCAACCATGGCACACACATAAACACACACTCATCCCCCCTATAAAAAGCAGCCTGGGAAGTGGAAGTGACCAGAGGCACAGTGAACAGAGCCGGAAAACATGGAGCATCAGCCAGGGCCTGGTGCAGCTGTTTGCAGAGCAGTCCCTGTGGAAGGGTGCACAGGGAGGGTGCCTCTTCAAGGGAGGGGCATTCCACTGGCTGAGTGGGATAATTGAAGGACACATAAGTCAGCAACCAGGCACCAGGGTCCACACAGCCTACAGCCAAACAACCAAAATCTCCTCCACCAGCACACACAGAACGGAGGAAGGGCAAAGACGCAGAAGAAGAGAGCACCTGGAGTGCAGCACGAACGAATTCCGGCACTCCAGACACTAAGTCAGCTTCATCGAGAGCCTAACTTAAATGCCTCTATGCAAACACACATAGCACGGGGAATAACTAAGAGGAGATGTGAGCATGCCTGCCAGGGCTATGACCTCATTGGAATTACGGAGACATAGTGGAACAGTTCTTGTGACTGGAATGTTGGAATGCAAGCGCCTCCTGGAACCTACGCTAAGGCACGTGGAAAATAAGGAGGTGATTTGTGACAGACAACATGGCTCCATTAAGGGCAAATCATGCCTGACAAATTTGGCGGCCTTGTATGACAGGGCTACAGTGTTGATGGATAAGGGAAGAGCAACAGACATAATTTACCTGGACTTATACAAAGCATTGGAAACTGTCCTGCACAACATTCTTGTCTCTAAATTGGAGAGACGTGGATTTGATGGATAAACC
This sequence comes from Limosa lapponica baueri, assembly GCA_002844005.1. NCBI lineage: Eukaryota > Metazoa > Chordata > Aves > Charadriiformes > Scolopacidae > Limosa > Limosa lapponica. The sequence goes on along the minus strand of KZ506876.1, from coordinate 93,262 downwards.
ACTCAGTGGATAAGGAATTGGTTGGATGCCCGCACTCAAAGGGTTGCCATCAGCAGCTTGATGTCCAAGTGGAAACCAGTGATGAGTGGCATTCCTCAGGGGTCAGTACTGGGAGCAGTTCTGTGTAACATCTTTGTTGATGACATGGACAGTGGGACTGAGTGCACCCTCAGCAAGTTTACCAATGACACCAAGCTGTGTGGTGTGGTTGACACACTCAAGGGGAGGGATGCTATCTAGAGGGACCTGGACAGGCTTGAGAGTCTTCCAGTACTTAAAGGTGGCCTACAGAAAAGGTGGAGAGGGACTCTTTGTCAGAGAATGTAGTGATAGGACAAAGGGTAATGGTTTTAAACTGAAAGGGGAGATTTAGATTAGATATGAGGAAGAAATTCTTTACTGTGAGGGTGGTGAGACACTGGAACAGGCTGCCCAGAGAAGTCGTGGATGCCCCATCCCTGGAAGCGTTCAAGACAATGCTGGATGGGGCTTTGAGCAACCTGGTCTGGTGAGAGGTGTCCCTGCCAATGGTAGGGAGTTTGGAACTAAATGATCTTTAAGGTCGCTTCCAACCTAAACTGTTCTATGATTCTATGGTGATTGAAGTAGAGCTTCAAGAAGAAAACACTCAAAGCATATATTAGTTGATAGAAAGGCAAGGAAGGGAAATAAAAAATAGTGCAATGAGCAGACGATAAATAAGGATACAGGTGCCAGGACTGAGTTTTAAGAATAGAAGATTGATACTAAATGAAAATATTTTTCAAAAATTATATGCAATATGGGAGAAAACAATAAAGACACATTCTGAAATCAACACTATAGAAATTCACTCAATAAAGCCAAATGTTGAAGCAGTAGAAAGGAGGACTTCCTCTAAAAAAATACTGAAAATATACATTAAAAAAATGTAGGTTGAAAAAATAAGTGTAAATTTCAAGTTGCACACATTTACTAAATATAAACGATATTAACTACGATTATTATAGTTAAAATATATTAACTGTTAACTAAGTAACTATATTTAGTTACTAAAATAACTAAAGAGGTGGCTCATTTGTTCACATTTCAAAGAAATTTACAAATAATCTTACAAAAGGAAGTATCTAGAGTGCCTAAGGAACTACAGATTAGATACTTTTGCTCTTACATTAATTACTCTTTTCTATATAAATGAACGGATGACAAAGAGGAAAGACAAGACACCTTATTAAATATTTACCTTTTGTACCCTCTCTGTTATAGAAGTTTATGAATGCAGTCTCTGTGGTTCATATCTAATCTGTAAAGCAGACCATATAAGTAAACCATTGGTTTCTTTTTCTTTTCTTTCTTGACATTCAGTTGAGTCCCTGATAAAAAACCTAAGGAAGAAAAATGAGTATCCGAAGAGAAAGTTTACTAAACTAGATGACAAATAAAACCCAAAATACTATTAACAACAGCAATGATTGGAAAAGCCGCCTGAGAAATGAGCTATGTTCGTCCTTAGAGATAAGTGATAGTACTATCAAAATGCCTTACTAAAATAAATGAATTAGAAAAGCTGGGCATCTATTCCACATAAGATCGCTAATAACAATGAAAATGAGCAATACTGTTATCCATGATAACAGTAATCAAAAAGATTAGGAAAATGCCAGAGTCATTTTGTTTGTTTTGATAGAAAATTTGTTTCTAAGAGCACCATGATTGTTATTTGCTTGTTATCTTTTTTAAAATGGAGCAAAAAATCAACTGAAACTGATAGTGTCAGAATGGATGACTGGAACACAGTAACCCCATAGAGGTGCCTTCTTTTATCAGACCTGCCTACTTGGTGTCAGTCAGTTCTACTGTTGAGTTCTGAACAGAAATGAGGCCTCTGTATTGGAGTTCAGCATGTTTTATAATTACCCTGTAGTGCTACTTCCTATTGTTAATTGTGCAGTTAGTATCTGTTGAGAAAGTATTGTCTCTGTGTAATTCTAGGTTTCTTTCCTCCAGCACATTGTCTACTGCTTACTCTGAGAATATCAATTCTTATTTCTTTTTTTAAGTTTAACAATAATTTTGTTTTCTCTGTATTAGCAAAATCATTTTCACATTTCTAGTGCCTAAAATAACTAATTATTTTAAGTCTATCCCTGCTTATTATTTAAATGTTGCTTATTTTGAGCTTGATCTACAGTTAAGTTGTATGTCATTCTGCTGGAAACAGGCTATACCCTCTTCCTTTAAATTGATACACTTCTGCAGTTGCAATGAAATCATTGGTGGTGCAACTTATGTGTATAAAAGAAGCCACTTATTTATGATAACTTATAGCTGAAAATGCTTATATTAGGCTAAACTTTGGAATTTTTACAAAAGGAAAAACAAAATAATTGTTAAAAATATAGCTATTTTTTTCTATCGTCATTTCAAAATACACTTTTTTGCCGGTTTTAGTTAGAACTGATCCTATAGATCTTTATGATATTTTTATATTTTTAATCAAAAATGTGAAAAATGTGGAAATAGAAATTCATTAAAAAAAAGATCTGTGCAATGAGAAGTGGAATGGTGGAGAAGAATTCAAAGAAGGTTGTGGGTTTTTTTGTCTTGCTGTTGAATTGTCTCTGTTTGGAGATGTTAGGTATTCTTTTTTGGTTTTCTCAGAGTGAGAAACTCCCAGACACTTGATATCTTCCACAATTTCTACAGTTTTAGGTCTCCAGAGATACATCATAATATTCTGTGCAGAGAAATTACTATGAAATTTCATCAGATAATCAGTTAACTTGGAATTCTTATCTAGAGGGTAAATAATATGTACAATAATGATACAATAATATGTATAATAAATGGTAAAAGGGTAAATAAATGGTACAATATAACCAGAACTGTAATTCTGGTGAAGTAACGTTGAGTGCAGACAAATACAGGTCAGCATTGGACTGAACTGAAACTGTTTAATTCAGTTCAGCAAAAGAATTGTTATTTTTCATATTAGTCTGAGCAAGAACAAAAATACTGTTTTGATCATCTTGGTGTATATTCTTTTCACTTTTTTTAAAAAAAATAATTATCATTCTGCTGAAAATAGATTAAAAGACAAAACCTAAACATTCCAGAGATAATTTTCAAATTTTTCAAAACCTCATTTTCTCTGAAAGGAAAAAAAATAAATGTGCAAATACAAATGAAAAGTTTTTACAACATCTATCTTCAATTTTAACTATTCATTAAGACAGGATGCATTTTAGATTTTCTTCAGTCATAAATTGCCTGTCAGACAATTTATTTAATAAATAATTTAATTACATTCTAGCTTTTCATAATACAAACATGTAAGTCAGGGACAGTTACTTCCTCTTTCTTTGATTTGCTTAGTGCGTCACAATGCAGTCACTAAAAAGACAAATAGTAGCAAGTACAGAAGTTGTGTTACAGAAGCGAAAGACAGCTAGAGAAGAAAGTGCTGTAGTGTTTTAACTAGATACATACTGCACATATAGAACAAATTTACTAAGCTTTAAGCAGTGTCCCAGGTTACCTTGGTGACAGATAAATGCAAAAGTGAGATCAGCTTAGCCAGTGCACAGCACTACTGGCAAGCTGCTGTCTTCAATAGCTGAAGGGGACCATGGTGGGCAACTCTCTTTCTTTCTCCCTTCCTCACTCACTCACTCTCTCTCTTCCAGCAGACTATGGTATACATAACTAATTAGCAGTTCTCTTTAGCCACCTGAAATGCTTTATTTCTTGCACTAATTACTATGTTGATGTTGTTTTCAGTAACCAAGTAGATTAATCAATGGCACAGAAACAATTTCAGATACACATGATGAGGAATTACAGTGTTTGTGGTAATGCTGCTTCTGACAATTTTGACTAGTGGCCTGAAGCAATGGTAGCACCTAATTCCTTCTGTAACCACTTTACTCATATATACACATAATGGACATAGCAACAGTTGCTGTGTTTATCTGGTTACTTAATTGTTTCATACATACCTGATCAGCACAATTATTGTGATTACTAGTCTTGCTATATAGAATAACATGGTGAGTAGCTGATTTTTACCCCTGTAGTGTTTCATTTATTATGTAACAAATAATGTTTCCTTAAGATAAGACTGTAACTTACTTTTTTTTTTTTTATTTTCCTGGCATGAAGTGTGCTTTTGTGTCTGCATTAGCATGTAATTTGTATTAGGAGTACAATTCCTCAGCACCACCATCATCTTTATTAGACCCTTCGACAGTATAAATACTCAATAATATAAATGTGGCTGTATGTAGCAACCAAGGATACATATGGAGATGTTCCTTCTCTAAAAGGCAGAAATATAACTTTTTCCTAACCTCTGTAAGGATTACATTTTTTATCAGGATTCATTTTATCTTTTACTACAGGTATGACTTTTGTCTGCAGGGAGCACAGAGATGCCAAAATTTCCTTCTTCCATATTGAGCCTGAATAGAGAGATCCTGGGACTTAAGCTACAGTTTTGCTGTACCTTGATCCCCTTTTTGATTAATCAGGGGTTGAAGATTTGATATGTCATAAGTCATATCAGTTCATGCCATCATCTGCTTTCATTTTAAAAAACTGAGAGCATTTCCAAACAGGCGGAGGTCTCTAGCTGGTCTTGTGCCATTATAGTTAACCCCAAGTCAATATGAAATTTCAAATAGTCCTAGATAGCTGAATTTAAGCTGAATAAAGACCCACTGATGGTATTGATAAGATTTCTGTTGACCATTATGGGTACTCATGTGAACAGCTGGGGATCCATTTGGTTGCCTAAAAATAGTCACCTGGTGCTGTTTAAAATGCCCTGATGTTATCCATGTGGTCACAGCTGAGTATCGTATCTCCCATCCTGTCTTAGTTATCACTGGATGTCTCAAATGGCACAGCAGCCAGGGCCACCGCTGCCTGAGACTGTACCTGAATTTTATCCTTATTACTAAAACTTTCCACACCATGGGATTTCTAGATGTTAAGACACAGCTTTCACAGTGCTGCTTTTTCTTCTTCTCAGTGTCCTATCTGTAAAGATAAGGGCTTTCATGAGGAACTGTACCACGTCAGGTATAAATCTCAGTCTGTTTGGAGCCCAAAGGAAGGGGATGGTGGCATCATGCTGCAGTCGTCTTCTCACAGAGTTACACCTTCCTGCAAAGGAGAAGCTAAAGTCCAATAATTTCTTTTGCTGTGCATCTGCTCCAAGATCATATATACAGGACACAATTTGAGTTGATATATTTCTCCATATTTTGAAATTAATAAAAGCTGTAAGCCTATACTTAAAACGTTTATGGTTCTTTTGAACATGCATGAATGTATGTATATGTGTGGCTTTCATAGGCATTAGTTCAGATTGTTATTATGAAAAATAAATAAATAAATAGAAAAATTTTCTTTCTTGATCAGCAGAAATGTGCTGTTACATTGCAATGAAGATATGCACTTCCGATTGGAAAAAATATCTGTTGCTGAGATTTTGCTAGCACAGCACTACGGTCTTCAAATTCTTCCCCACAAAATGCAACGTGACAAAACGTTTGCTTCAGAGCTGTAAAAATATTGCACACAAAGTCATGAATTCTCTGGGGTGAAACATCCCTCATTCCATGAATGCTTTTGTATAATCTTTTCAATTAAAGGTTGTCTAAGTACTCTTTATATTTCCCAGTGTTCAAAGATCTTGATTTCTCTTTAAGGTAACAAATTTACCATGAATGATTAATCACAATAACAATAGAAACTATCTAAGTACAGCTATTTTCTTTATTTCTTTTTGTGTTTGTTTATGTTTTCTGACATTATAAATGTCATGTCAAGAACAAATTACTGCTGACAAGAATTGCACATTGAATTACTACTGCACCACATGCCACTCACACAGTAACAAAGCATCAGCAGTCATCCTTGCGTAGGAGGAATTTTTGGCATATAGGGTAAGCTAAGTTCTTTCTGTAAAAATTTATTTTTGCAGCTATTAATGAATGTAAATATTTTCTAATTCAAGAAAGGAAAAAGGTATACTGATATGCTTAATTTACTCACCTGCAATTCTCCACTGCAATGTGTTTTCTTTAAATTCATACCAAGAAGTCAATCACAACCTTTAATGGGACTTCATACATGAATAGACACAAAGTCCCACATAAAGGAAATCAGAGAGTATGTGCGTATGTGTTTCTCTGCCCATTCTGTTAACCTTGGGCTTAGACTGGGAGAACATTCTCTCATTTCCAATTAAGAAAAAGTCTCTTCCAAAATTTAAAATTGTTAGTAGTAATGTGAAAAGTAAATGTCTCCAGTTTTCTGGAAGCTTGTGTTCATGACAGATATAGTCAGTATGATCTTGTTGAAATGAAAACCTTGTTTAAATCAGAGCAACTGATTTATAATAAAACTATTTAAATTGTTTAAATGATGCTAAGGTGCTTTCAGGTTCCAATCTACTTGGGATGTAAACAAAGTTCATATAAAAGTAATGACAGAATATTTTTAATATCTTAAAATGAACTGTACCAAAAACTCAACAGTAAGAAGAAAACATAACACTTTTTTGATTCCATCCAGGGAAGTCCTGCAGAGCTGCAATCTCCCAGGCAACTTCCAAAGCACTGTCCCTCTTCCTGAGATCAGCCAGGCCACTAGTTCAGATAAAGGACCACAGAGGCTGTCCCTGGCTCTAGTTTGCTACTGGTGCCAGGAGAAGCCGTTTTCCATCAGCACACAGAAAACTAAACACTTTATACCCTTGAGCATTCCACAGTCTCTATCCACACTGTCTATCCAAGATCACTATTAGCCAGGATTGTGACAGAAATGAGTTCAGGAAAGCATTGCTGAAATCACATTAAGTAGGAGACTGGGTGTTTGGGCTACTGCTCATCTCATTATAATTATTTCTTTATCCTTTGGAGATTCCACTGTTTGCTAGGGAATTAAGGAAGATGCTTTGAAGAGAGGAAGATTCTTGGTAATACATAGAAGCTTATAAGGGTGGCTGAAAGAAATAAAGATTTATGCAGGAAAATTTCTTTGAGAAAATCGGGAGGAATGAACACCTAAAGTGAATGGGTTAGCAGTCAGAAGGCAGAGTATACAGGAAAAGTCATAAAATATATGATTGGAATAATATGATTCTGGAGTTTCTCTCATTGTTTTCATAACCACAGCTGAAGTCAATAGATGGGAAGAATTTATATAGAATATCTATGTGAAAACTGTGATGCACCATCTCAAAATACATTATGTCACTTCTGTTTCTTGGACAGCTATTGCATAAGACTACAGGCTAAACAGCTTTCCTTGTTCTGTTGACATGACTATTTCTAAAATGACCGATCCATATGTGATTGGTGTTTGCCACAATGGCATACTCCTGTCTCACAAAGTTCAACTTGTGCACCAGGACCCTGAGGTCCTTTTCTGCAAAGCTGCTTTCTGGATAGTCAACCCCAAGTTCTACCAGTACATGGGGTTATCGTGTCGCACCTGCTGTATGTGCCACCTTCTTTGTTGAACTTCATATTTATGTTGTTAATTTCTCCGGTCTTTCAAGGTCTCTCTGCCAACTGAAGTAACAACTAGTTCCTCTAATTCGGTATCACCTGCGAATTTGCTGTGAGTCAACTCTATCTAACATTTTGGGTAGGTAATAAAAATGTAGAGCCATATTGGCTTCCATATCAAACCCAAGGAGTATCACTAGTAAATAAGTCTCCGTCAATAGGACTTCTTCCTTCTGATGACAAATCCTGGAGCCAAACAGTTCAGCTAATTTTCCACCCACCTTGGAGTCTGCCTATCCAAATCACATCTCATCAATTTGGCTGTAAGGATCTACAAGAGATTATGCAGAAGGCCTTGCATTGCCTTATTCATAGAGCCAGTCCTCTTATCATAGGGGTCCATTTGCTGGTTATAAATCCATACTGGCTGATGCCAATCATCTTCTTACCTTTAAAGACTCTGAACATCTTCTACTCTTTGTTGGAAGTCACATTCTTCAAACCTAAAAACCTATCTTCCCACTTACCTTAAAATATACTTATGCATGCATGTACGAATGAATATATGTATATATAAAATACAGAAAAGTGGTTTATTTTTTCCTTCTTATTGCTGTAAACCCAATAGAATTGCTGCAATAAAATCACCATCAGAATTTATATCTTTTATATTTAACACATTATACATTTGAACTACAGTTGTTCCATGATGGCTCATTAGTTGTTATGGTCAGTTAGTCTTTACCTTCTGATGCACTTTGAAATGTTTTCCAGATTTATAGGTTTTACAGGACATTCAATGTGCTGCTAACACCAGAATCCATATCAGAAGCTGCCTGCTTCTGATTAGAAATTATCTCACTTGTATCCATGATTAACTTCCCCACTCAAAAAAAAAAAAAAGAAAAAAGTGCTGCATCTATGCATACTGTTAACATTAGCATTCTTCTCTCTTTCCTGTGGATATACAGGTTACTGTTACCGAACTTTCCATTTGCTGGCATGTATCCTGTACCTATCTTGAATTCATGTGCCATCTGTTGTTTTTCCTTCCAGGAATATGCTTGATTTATTCCCATTTATTTTTCTTTTATTTCTCTCATAATTTAATTCATGTTTGAGGTACCTGTTGCTTTATTTATATGCTTCCTAATCAGTTACATCCATGAAAATTCTAGGGATTTTTTTGCAAATACATCATTATTTTCTTGACCTTTTTTTTTCTTGACACTTAAATTGTTTCTTGACTATCCAGCTTTGGATTTTATATATATTTCAGCATTACTAGTAATAGGAAGCATTTGTAAACATGAACTACTTTTCATTATTATTGATTTATCTTTGATTCTGTACAGCTGTTTGTCCAAATATTACTGTATTAAGCATGCATTCCAAGTCAAAATGAAGTTTAAGAAGATAAAGTGTGAACATTTGGCTTTTTGCTTCATCTCTCAGAATGTAGGGCGATAAATATAAAATCTTATTTTAAGTCATCTATCAATGTTTGAATGTCAGATAAGCTGATTGTGTTTCAGGTCATATTTGCTAAATCAATAGATTTAGATTTGCTTTAATGGAAGCATTTAAACACCTTAGGATTAATTTATTGAAAAGTGTAGGAATGGTATTACTCCGTTAAGTCATTACATTTATTTATCTCAGAGATTATTTTGACTGCAAGATGGAGAAGGGCTTAAATTTACAAGTCCAAAGACTTTTTTCTTCAGAAAGTCATGAACTATTCATATGTTCTAGACAAGGGGTTGTAATCAACTGAAAAAGCATAACCAAAAGCTTGACGCTAAGCATTTTTATGCTGATTGCAAAACCTGGAGAAATTTTGAATCAGGTTACTCATATATTTGAGTTTCCTACCAAACGTAAACAGTCTGCAAACTTAATCTTCAAAAAACGTGCTAAATGTGCAGGTTCAGATTATAGACACAGGAGAATGATTTTTGGAAATGCTAATAAACATCTAATTAAAATGTCATTTCTTCAAATATAATTAATTGATTTGTCATTGTATATTTTATTCCATCTTTGCCAAAATTGCTGCAGCACTCTGAAGATGATATATTTTGGACATATTACCATCACCATATTACCGCTCTTTCAATTTATTTTCCATACTTCTTGAAATTAAATATATTATTTTTCATTTCTGTTGTTCCATATAAATGAAATTGTTTTAATTAATAGCACTTTGAATAATGCCATATAAAACACGAAGTTTTCAATCACATTGCTTTTGGGTATAAACAAAATTTAAAAGAAAACAGTTATACAAACAACTGTCTACAAATATTTTTTTTTCCTAGAGTCTACACTCCTATTAAGAATATACTTATGTGAAAACATACACTATTGCATCAGGGCAAGGGACAAGACAAGAACAGAAGTTTATGCCTATGTGGTGTGTTGCAATAATTATATAATACCTATAATTTTGTTCATCTGTGACTCTTACAGCCCTATCCTTGTTTCATAATAAAAACAAATTTGTCTTTCAAATAATTAGAGCTTCTTTTTTAATATAATGTTGTGTGTGTATGTGCGTGTTGTTTTTTCTTCAAGCCCTCTATTGGCAATAAAATGTGTGACATGACTTTATGCTGGCCCCCAAACAGAAGGGGAAAGTCAGATTATATGTATTTCTAATTACCTACCTTTTTTCTTTGCCACTACTTAGACCAAAAATTCTGCCTAAGAGACCACATACATGGACCTATTTCATGTAGCATGACTGAAAGAAGAAAAAGGCTAAAAAATTGGTTAAATATGCTACAAAGATTGAGGGGAACTTTAAGTAAAAGTAGCCCTATTTAATCAGTTTGCATATTAGAATCAGACAAGACAATGTTATCTTGTTCTTGAAGGGAATTGAAATACTTATTTAACCTGTCACTGCAGATGCCTTATACCAGTTTGCAAAGAAGTGGGCTCGCAGCTGTACTACAAGCACTCTGCTCTAAGTAGGTGCTTGCCCTGCAAAAACACCCAGAACTAGTACTGGTGGTTTGATTAGACTATATGCATCACTTCAAATTAATTTCAGTAGTTTATTATAGTTTTATCATTTACATTATTATTCCATTTTCTAATTCAATTTGTGTTCAGATGTGATATTACAAATCTTGATTTTTTGGAGGCTTTTTTGGTAAAACTAGTAAGTACTTGATTTGTAACCCCTGCATTTTGCCCGATTCCTTTCTTTCCTCACTTCTGTGCAAGAGTCTCCAGATACATCAGAAGGTGTGCAAAAGGCATTACTTGCAACACAGTTTAGGATTCTCTTGAGAGAAAATAGGACTCAGACTCCTTAGCACCTGAGGGTGGTCTAAAATACTATGACTCCCACCTTTTGAGATGATGCTCCATCTCTGGGCTGTGCACACAGAAATTTTCCTGTGCCCCAAGGGTGCCCTTGGTGGGTACCAAGGGGCTCACAGTAAGGGAGATGCTGACTGGAGTCAGGCATGTGTTCATTTATTCCCCTGTCTTGTCACCTTCCTCTTGACGTGTTCTTCGTGAAACTACATTACAGGGTCACTAACCTTTCACTGTAATTAAAGGAGAGAGATGGTCAAAACATAGTGATACTGTATTATTACATGCTGGAAGTACTCCAGATGCCAGCATCTTTTGAATGCCTTTATAGGGAAACTAACTATATCTCTTGGGTATTTTGGGCCAAGAACCTAATTTTTAAATGTTATAATGCCCAAGTTAAATTCTTAACTGTTCTGATCTAAATACAAACTCACCAGCTTATGGCTGATGGTCAAAAGTTTCCCTCTACTTTACAAGGGAAAGATTTGAGGACATTGTTACACACAAGCCAAAATACAGATGTGGGGGAGACATCCCTAGGTGTTGTTTATCTTCAGAATGTTTCACCAAATCCTGCATGTACAGTTAAGGACTATTTAGACTCTTTTCTAGACACGTTAGAATCTAAATCAATTGGAATAAGAGAAGTTTGGACAGGCCAATAAAGCGGTGAAAAATATTTTTTAGTTATATCATCCTAGTTAAAAAGAAGCACAGACAACTAGAAATCTCTCTACTTTAAAAAGCAAAAGAATATTTGTTTTGAGTGCTATATACTTACTGTAGTTTAGAATGTAATCCATTCAAACAGAAAACATTGACAGAGTTAATATTTAGCAATATTTTTCACATTATTTTACTTTAAAATTATTTTAGTGTTTGAGCATACACTAAAATGTTATCAAAATTCTCTACGTAATTGTAACCCATTTACTGCTATAAATAACTTAGCAGTTTCTTTAACTAATTTAATTTATTAAAAAGTATGTTCTGACCCACAATTATTTTTTTAAAAAATAGTCCTATAATTTAAAATTAAAACCCTTTTAATTTAAGACTCCTATCTGATATTTTTAAAATGAATTCTTATAATCAAATACTCTTGTCAATATGTGTTTGATTTATGCAGCCAGAATAACTTCAGTTAAGTATTAACTGAGTTTTCTCAGCATGCTAAAAATATCATGGTCCTCCTGAAGTCAATTTTCCAAGTACTTTACTTTTTAGGAAGGCAAGATTACTCCCCTACTTTTTTGCATGATAAAATTAAATTCAATTTATTTGAGTAGGAGATTCTCTTTGTTATTATGGAAAATATTATAGAAACATTTATATTTGTAAATAGATTCTTCAATTTCCCATCTCATTGGATAAACATAACAGTAGGAATATTACTGTTGCAGCATTTTGCACTTGTCCTGCAAACAATAACAGGTGTTTAATTATGCATTTCAAAGAGCCCATTGAAACTTTCCCAGCATAGGTGAGTGGGTCACACATAGACAATTCATTAGAAAGATGCTGCTAGGGAAACCTGCATATATTGTTTTTCTTTCCTGACTTACTGCATTATACTTACTGAAGAAAGCACAAAAAGAAAAGGATAGTGTGAAGCAGACTATTTAAAAACTAGAAGCAAATAATTGAAAATATTTTCTTTCTGCAAAATGTTCTACAGGAAAACTTGTTATTCATTGAATTCTGAATTTTGCATTAGAAGTCATCTGATTTAAATGGAACTATATAAATGTAAATGAAATAGTTATTTTTAGATCAAATTGACCTTCCCTACCTTCCCTTGATAAAGCATAATGTGCTAACCATATAGAAACTTTCAAGATGGCACAGGAGCAGTTGATATGACTCAGATGCAGTACAGAGTAGATATTAAGGAATTATTAAGTGCAGATTTCATGAACTATCATAGGAACCTCAGCAAATACAAAGAATAATATTGCCTTGAAGAGTCATTGATATTAATGAAAAGGAAGGCTATGAAATTCAAAAGTAACCATGTAATTTTGAATACAAGATAGTAAACACATTGTCTTCTCAAATGGGACAGAAATGCCTTTAAGCCTTTGAGTACCTTGTGAAATCACTGCCTACTATTAAATTCAGTCTCATGTCACATCAGAGGTGATGTACTCCCCGGTTAACTGGGTAAGTAGTCATCTGACTTTGTAATATACTTTTCTTCTTCAGAGACTTCAGTTGAAAGATTGAAATCTTCTTGATGTTTGATGTCTCAAATTTCATTTATGATATTGTCATATATGCAGTAGACAAGATACATTGCAAATTTATGTTAGCATACTGATCATCCTTTCTTTAACATATATCAGATAAAGTGAAAAGTTATGTTTCTTATTTGAAGAAAGCCTTACTGTATCTTGATTTTGATCCTAAAAGGTAGAATTTCAGATTTTTTTAAAAAAACATTCATAGTGTCAACTTCTATTTTCACAGAGTGGAGAAATCATTCATAATATCTCAAGTTCTCCTTGTCAATCAATGGCCTACAAGAAGATTTCGTAACTGTTTGAGCATTACTGGGTTTCCAGGTATTGCAGGGGTGGGTCTCAAGCTACGGTTTCAGAAAACAGGCAAGACTTATAGGAAATTTAGAGCAGCAGGAAGCAACTAAAGGGATTTTTTTTTTTTTTTAACAGGGTAACAGCAGGTAGCAAGCATGAATGTCAAAGGACTGAGGAAAAATCCACTCAAAAGGTGACAGTAAAAGCCATTTCTCATACCTAACTACTATGATAATAGAGGTTATTTTTGCCTTTGATTTCATTCAATATTTCTTTCTATTATACTTTTAGTTTTTAGTACCCAGACATTTAAAAGTTCAGGTAGAATTTATATAAAATTATACTAAAACATATCTAAATACTAATTTAGTGCAGGCATATACTAACAAGTATGGTACCTGATATGCAGTACTGAGAGAAAATATGTAACAAAGTAGAAAAATAAAAATACAGAGTAACTTATTGGACATTTGCAAAATTTTGGACACTGTTTCTATTGGTAAAACATAAGATTCATCCAACCAAAATCTATTAAACAATCTTAACTAAACTTTTACTCTAGATAATTGAGGTTCATTGTTTTCACCGCAGACATTTTTTTTTAAAAAAAATCAGTTGGAGGATGAACTCCAGCAGACAGTACTATCTCCACTGCCTTTTTTTTTTTTACCTAGTTTTTCAGAATAAAATAATATTTCTGAGTAAAATTGTGTGCAGTATTTGGCATACATCTATTTGAAACTGGTTTCCTTACAGAATTCAAATCATTAATTGCACTTTCATGGTTCACATCATAGGAAATATTAGTCAACATGAGCTATTGAAAAAGTGATGCAATACTGCCAATTATGGTTGCTCTGAAAACTATCCTTAGAGCCCATTATAACAGTTTTTTTCAAGTTTTTTTCTGCTTTTATTTGTAATTTATTCTCAAAATTGAATATGCAGTTTCTCTTAGTGTATTTTTTACCTCTTTTTTAGCAAAAATTTCCTTTAATTTCTTTTTGCACTTCCATATATTACAACTTAAAACAGTTACATTCTAGATATATTTTTGTGTATATCAGAATGTGTGTAATTCTGCTAAAGAAGACTGTAGGATATTTTTAGTTACCTTTTGAGGTTATCAAAAAATCATTCTGATGCAAATTGACAAAACTGCATCTCCATGGGTTCCATTGTGGAAAATAATCTCAAATTAATTATAGATATAAACACCAGATGTCTGGATCAGCAACTCTGCACCAAAATTAATCTATTAAAAATTTTTGGAAGAATTTTCAAAAGTGACAAGTCCTGAAAAAATTCTCATCCACTGAAATTAGAACTCTAAGTGAGATTTTTGTACTAAGTCGTGTTGACAGTCTCACTCCTCTCAGAGGGAGGCATCAAAAATTGATTATGTTTACAATATTGAAGACTTAATGGAGATATTTTTCAATTCTATCCCCCAAATTCATATTCATATTTATTGAGGCTGCAACTGGTTGCATAAAAGTACTCATTTATGCACACAGAAAAGTTTCAATGTAAGTCTAGTAATCCTCTTGTGAAACCAACTAATCTGGAACAAATGAAAAGGTTAGGTAGGACAGATAGTGATAATATCTTTGGTCCTCAAAAGACAGTTATTTGTATTACTGGTTTACATAACAACAACATCAACAACAACATACACCACTTCCTATAAAAAGGAGGCTATTTTCTAGCAGCTGAATTTTTCCAAGACACTATGTTTACAGGTGTATGAATATTTATGTGGAGGTCAACACATGATGCTAAGAATTAGAACTATATGTTTCACTTTGACTTGTTGATTGTAAATGTATCTGACTTCCTACCACATGCCAAGTTATGAAAAACAATGTTTATTGCTGTGTTGTCAAAATGTCATTATTGGCAAAAGGAGCTGCACTGTATATACAGACCCAAGAATTCACTGTAACTCTAATTAAAATTTTTACAGTCTAGTACAATGGCAGCTTCAGTAATATTCTTTATCTAAATAAAGTAAATACTGCAGTGTTTAGATGAATAAAGGTATTACTAAACAACTTCAGCACTGTAGAACTTCACAAAGATGTGGTCAGTGTTCTAAGTGGATAGAATTTCTCCGCAAGACCCAAACTGTCATGAAATAAGGCTAACTACCAGTTAGCCACATGAGGACCTTCCCTGACTAAGAAATAGCTTTAATAATCCTTTCTTATAGTAAAAAGGATGTTATCCCTGGTCTTGCAGAGACTGCTACATGAAGGGAGAGATACTGTTTGATACACTGGTTTTATCTGAAAAACAGACAAACTACAGTTATGAAGCTATGAACAGTAACAATATAAAAATACTTATATCTAGAACTGACCATATTGGTTTTGACTGGGACAGTTAATTTTATTTGCAGTAGCTTGTATGATACTATGTTTTGGAATTGTGAACAAAACAGGGTTGATAACACAGGGATGTTTTAGCTATTGCTAATCAGTGCTTGCACAGTGTTAGGGCTTTTTCTGCTTCTCACAATACCCCATCAGCGAGTAGGCTGGGGATGCACAAGGAGTTGTGAGGGGACGCAGCTGGGACAGCTGATGCCAGCACTCCAAAGGAATATGTCATGCCATACAATGTCGTGCTCAGCAATAAGGAGGAAGGGGAGACATTTGGGGTTATGGTATTCTGTCTTCCCAAGTAGCCGCTACGCCTGATGGGGCCCGGCTTTCCTGGAGATGGCTGAAGACCTGCCTGCCGATGGGAAGCAGTGAACAAATTCCTTATTTTGCTTTGCTTGCGTATAGAATCATAGAATTGTCTAGGTTGGAAGGGAGCTTTCGGATCATCTAGTACAACCATCAGCCCAACTGATAAAAAACCATCACTAAACCATGTCACTAAGCATCACGTCTACCTGTGTTTCAAATACCTCCAGGGGAGCTGATTCCAGAACTTCCCTGAACAGTCTGTTCCAATGTTTGATAACTTTTTCGGTGAAGAAATTTTTCCTAATATCCAATCTAAACCTCTCGTGGCCCAACTTGAGGCCATTTCTTTTTGTCCTATCGCTTGTTACTTGGGAGAAGAGACTGACCTAGCTACAACCTCCGTTTAGCTAGCTGTAGAGGCTGATAAGGTCTAACCTCAGCTGCCTTTTCTTCAGACTAAACAATCCAAGTTCCCTCAGCTGCTCCTCATAAGAGTTGTTCTCCTGACTCCTCACCAGCTTTGTTGCCCTTCTCCAAACTTGCTCCAGAATCTCAATGTCTTTCCTGTAATTAGGGGCCCAAAACTGGTATTTGAGGTGGGGCCTCACCAGTGCTGAGTGCAAGGGAACGGTCACTTCCCTAGTCCTGCTTAGCACACTATTCCTGATACAGGCCAGGATGCTGTTGGCCTTCTTAGCCACCTGGGCACACTGCTGGCTTTCCAGCCACTCTTCCCCAAGCCTGTAGAGCTGCATGGGGTTATTGTGACCCAAGTGCAGTACCAGGAACTTGGCCTTTTTGAACCAGCGTGTAGTATGCAGCTTTTGCTTTACTTATTAAACTGTCTTTATCTCAACCCATGAGTTTCCTTACATTTACCCTTCCAATTCTCTCCCCCTTCCCACTAGGGAATAGTGAATGGGTGACTGTGTGGGGCTGAGCTTCTGGCTAGGGTTAAACCACGACACTGACTATGGAGGTCTGGAGAAAGATTGTGTGATACCGAGTCAAGAGGAAATACTAATAAAGTATCACATGAAAGTCAGTTTGGAACAACCAATGAAATTATGAAGTATCAGATTTTAAGAAATGAAAATAAACTAAATCCTTTTTACAAAGACAACTTTATCAGGCTTTTTGAGAACTAATATTTTAAAGAGGAGTGATGTAGTGATAGCTGTTAAATGGAGTAGTGCATTCTTACTGGTTGAGAAAGCCTTGACTAGGACAAAACCATTGTACATGAGCTTGGCCTCATTTCAATTTCTGATTTTCAATTTTCTGATCCTGGCAAGCAGCCCCCACAGAAAGCCCTTTCACTGAATTTTTGCATCTTCTAGTCAGTGACACAAATATTTACAGGCATCCTCTGAAGGTTTTTGCTCTGAGAAAATGAAAGGATGCAATTTCTTTCACATTTATATTCAGTCTGTGAAGGAAAACCTTGATTCTGGAAGCATGAGTTGCAGGTTGACTATTAAAATCTAGCTGTGCCATTAGACAGAGATTGCAAACCCAAAAGACCTCATCTTGAAGGAGAAGATCACAGAGATGGAAAAGAGTGACCAGCGAACAGGTGGAACCTGTCGCTAAACCCTCAGTACAGGGTGAGGGTGGGAGTGGGGCAGTTTATGGGCAGTTTATGCCTTTTAGCATTTTTTAGGTTTGCATGTTTTATCCAACATAAGTTCAAACTTGTTCACTTCTTCTCTGTAATCATCTATACTGGGTTCTGAGTGTAAAAGTTGCACTTGAGGACTTACCTGCTGCTCAAAGCAAGAATTTTCCCTACTGTTGCAAAACCCAATAATTATGCTTAAATGCCACACAGTGCAGAGAAGCATGTTCTTAAATACCATGTAGTGCTAGGCAAAATATCTCTTAGATATCTACTAATAAAAAGTCATCTTTTCTTTATGGAGTATTTCCACAGCAATGATAAATCAACACGAATCCCAGACTTTCTCCCTTTTTGACTTGAGCAAAAACATATTGAGGGCAGAGTATCAGACATTCATATGTAAGTTAATAATAGTAATGACAATAATGATAAAAACAATAACAATAATAATAATTTCCTCTTAAGCAAAACCATACCTTATTTAAAAAATTTCCTTATGGACTAGCTAGTGTTGATACTGAAAGCAAGTAATTCCTCTTCTTGATGCAACAGATCTGTGAAAAATTTGTCAGAGTTATCTGCACAGGGTCAACAGTGCAGCCTAAATAGTAAAATGGAGAATATATTTATCTTTTTGTTTAACCATACAAATCTGCAGACAGTTAATATTTGTGAACATTTAGTTTTGTTTTAAAAGTATAATAACATTTCTTATATGAGCATTCATATATCTCTCAATTCTTCTCTTACTAATGATATAGGGATATTAAGAGTGCTATAGTGCTGGAGGCTTTTCTTTAAGACAGAATGTCAAAACTGGCAGTTCATCTGATTCCTTCTCTGAAAAACGGTGGCACACTGTCTTCAAATTACCCTCCAATTTCTTTCTTCTGCATGGATCAGCAGTATCATAGAAAGTGACACGTTTTCCAAGCATTCATTTCTAATGGGTAAAGTCCCTGAATCCTATGAGAAGCCAAATTTAAAGGCATTTTCTTTGTTCAGTTCAATGCTCACACTTTGACCCTAACATATTGTAACATATTTCTTTGTTTCTTCTTTTTCTTTGCTTTAATTCAATTTGATAGATGGGCAAGCCAGCTGGAAAAATAATAAAAAAGAAATAAAAATAAGTCAGTAGGTCCAAAACCCTGTTCCTGCTTTTAGACGAAATCTATGCTATTACATCAACCTGATTAAAGTCTTGCTAGATCACTCATAACTCATTTGCATCACACTGTACTGGATGCTTTCTTGCTTATATTAATGGCCTATAGCTCCACCGTCTCCCTTTATGAGCTTCTCACCCTCTAAAAATACTCTTTTCACAGTCAGCCTGCATTACTCTCAGAGCAATCTATAAAAAAAAGTACTTTCCCAATTGCATCATTTATCTATTGCTGTAAATTTACACAGTGCTTTCAAGGGAGACATAATCTTCCATCTTAGTTTCTTATAGGCAAGGGCTTGGTCTGCACTTACAAGGTTTTACTTCTATAACTACGTCGTCTAGTGCAATTTTTTAACCATTACAACTACAATAATAAAAATCCTTATATGGGAACATTTATCCTAGGGAAACCTAGGATAAATGCTACAATCTACAGTTGAAACAGTATTTGTCTAAACACACAATGAACCCTTGAATGCCTAACTGTTATCAAAATGAATGAACTAGGTGTCTAAATAATTTAGAAGGCAGGACTTATGTAGCAATATGTTTGCAGTGACCAGTGGTCCTAAACATCAGGAGATTTTCTGCTGAAGCTGTATCTCTGGAAACATAGGAGAAAAAGTCTCCCAAAATAGAAATCTAAGATCATAAAGGCCAAGTGGGAGAAGAAAATGTGGACTGACAAATAAAAAAACCCACAACTACAGAAAATTTCCATTTGGCTTTCAGTCTTTTATGATGTATATCCATTCCCTTTCCCAACATACTCCTTCCACTGCACTGAAACTTGGTTTCCCATGTCTATTTTGTCCCCAACTTCCATTTGCCTACTATACTTCAGATGCTTTGTCAGTAGTCCTGTTTATTGAACTGTGGTTGCCTCATTCTGTGATAAGGTCACAGCTCAGGG
>KZ506876.1:45847-71562 GCA_002844005.1 Limosa lapponica baueri | reverse complement strand
ATTGGTTGGACTAGATGATCTTAAAGGGTCCCTTCCAACCTAGGTGATTCTGTGATTCTGTGATTCAGAGAACTCCTGAATGCTCAGTCACCATTACCTCCCCTTCATAACCCTGGCCCTAATATACATGCTAAAATGTAGGAAAATTGCGCTGAAACTCCATATTGTAAAAGCAGCATTTGAATTGTTTGTCCATTTGCATTTACAGCTGCAATGACTAGCCATTTGTCTGCACCTCTACTGCTTAACACTTGTGTATATTACTATCTTTTCCACTATCATTTAAAGACAGACCACTGCCATCATGGGAACTGGTGAAAACAAGTGGCAGTAAAGTGGGTTGGGGAAGCTATAGCTGTCATTTAGTCTGTTCTTAGTGTGTTGTACCACTGATTCTTCTACGTGGACACAACAGGCTCTGCAAACTAGCTATATCCTACTTCCCAGGGCTATATAGGATTTGATCAGGGCCATGGTGACTTTACCAGCCCTGTGACAACCATTTCAGGGATAAAAGCACATTGCAACAGATGGACTTTTGTAGCAATTCAACTCCTTCTCCAGAGCAGTAGAAAGTTGGAGGGGACATTATGGCTCATGAAAATATACTTTTCCCTTTGCATCTCTCCAAGCATTAATAGCAAAGGCTCAAATTTTACTACACCATGTGTTAAATGTCAAATTGTTGTCTTAACCTCTGAAGCTTAAGTATCCAAGGGAAGCACCACATCTCCTTTCATATTTTGTGTGAAGCAGCTAGAGGAGTACTATGAAATAGTGACAGTAATAACAATAACAATAGTAATAATAATAAAAATAATAATAATAACTTTCAGCAGTTGGATAAGAATAAATTATTTGCTAATTTGCTATTCTGTGTTATATGCTATTCAGTCATATGCCAAAATGTAACATTATTCATCATATGTGTATTTGTTATTTAGAAGCTCTTTTTCCCTCCTCTGAGAAAAGAAGTGCAGTTGCCACATTTGAAATTTAAAAACTTTATTTTAGCAAAGATACTCTTTTGCATGCAGACATGCTCCAGGAGGCATATTATGCTCTTCTTAAAACATTTTTAAACAGCAGCTGAGACTCACTTGTAGAAGGAACTGGGCAAACTGTTCACAGTGTATAATATACTTGGCATATATAATCCTTTTCTTTTATTTGTAAATTAGCTCTGAGCAGCATTTGATTTTTTTTCTATATTCAGAATTGCTCGACTGTATCCTGACTGCTCCTGAATTTCTCTTGTAAAATCTTTGAATATCATTTTCCTTGGTTTATAATGTAATACCTACCCAGATCAGATGGCATTGTTTCTTTTACCTCAGTGGATAGCCATAGCTAATTTGAAAAAAACATTTCATCTAAACAAGGAAGAAGAGATCTAGATTCACCAGAATCATGGATTCACAGTCACAGGATGGCTGGGGTTGGAAGGGACCTCTAGAGGTCGTCTGGTCTAACACTCTTGCTCACGCAGAACTACCTGGAGCCATCTGAGAGGTTGCAAAATATTTATGAAAATGATACTTTTTTAACTGCTAACCTAGGTTCAAAAATTTTTCTTTCCCTTAATATTTATTATTTGCAGTAGGGTTTTCTGAATGAAAATACTGTCAAAGTTATCACTTTTTCTGATTATATTCTTAGTTGTTTGGTTTTTTTTTTAATTTATACTTACTAGTTAACATTTTTAATGAAACAAAACTATATAATAACAAAAAAGACAAATGTCTTTTGATTAATATCATATAGATTATACTTACAAGATTTCCATTCTGATTTAATAAATGTGGGGTTATTTGTATATTTCTCTTTATAGTCTTTATACACGTTAGCTACTTCAGAGCCAGAATTACACAATTTTTAAACAATGTGAAACAAACTGCTCTTTATTTCATGCATGTTGGATTCCTAGCTAAATAAATTAAAACCTTAAGTAAATATTTTGTCAATAAGCTCTGAGAATGTTGACAAACTTTCCGATAAATGAAAAATAAACTCCAAGATAACAGTAAGAAAAAATACTTTCTTTTCAATTAAAGAAAAAAAAAACAGGGTTTTTTTTTGTTGTTTTTTAAATGCTATTCTTTTCCAAGCCCTGAAAATATTCCTTCTTTTAAGTATTCAAACAGTGAAAGAAGTTTAGCTCCTAGTCAAATACTCTTATGGCATTTTGGACCCAACAAGCTACTGTTTCTTGGAAGTCATGGGTTAGAGAGTCAGTTTGATTTATCTGGTGTGCTTTCTGGATGTATTTTTAAATTAGTAAAAATGAAATGTCTCTGACTTACTGTATTTTTGCAATGAGGTTTTCCTGTAGCAACAGCAGCTGCCTTTGTGTGCCACTTATCCTGCTTTAATGGGCCTTTTTTGTGTAGCTGACAGATTGAGAAATGGGGGGTTTATTTCTGCTGTTTCCTGTTTCATCTTTCATTTGTGGTTTATATAATTCTGCAAGAAACAGCATAGTGTTTGTATTGCTTCTGTATTGATAAAAAGCTATCCATTCTTACTTTCTAAGTTTCAGAAGGGGGCCCATTAAAGAAAAATCAAAGATGGTGGAAAAGGTCAGTCTTTCAAAATGTAAATGTAGGTGCAAAGCTCATACTGTTAGCCATCGGTCATGTTGATTTCAAAAGTGTTCAGTTGCAGTGTTGTGCTTTAATAAATTTGACTTTGATGGACAGTTGAGATTGATTTAATGTACTTATTCACCACATACAAGGCAGAAAACAAGCAGTTTATTTGCTCTTGATATAACAATTTTTTGATATAAGCTGGTGCAATCATGCTGCCACCTTCAAGTCTTTTCTTTGTTGCCTTGGCAGCCAAAAAAAAAAGGTAAATAAAAACACTTAGGTCTTTGTCTTAAAATTATCAAACACTAGCAGCATGATCTTAAGTCTGTAATGTGAAAAACCTAATTAATTTAATATGGTATCGTTAATAAGAATATGCTTATATCTTATGCTTACAGGGACACCTTGCTAAGGGAATGCAAGCATGTGTAAAGAGAAATTGGATATAAAGACAATATGACAGAACACCACCTGCCATCTATTAGATTGCAATAAAATAGAGTAAAATATATAGTTAATATCTCACCTTTTCGTCCATACCTTTGATATTTCTTTTGTCCTTGGACCAAGTCGTCATTCAGAGGATATATAAAATATACAAAAGTCCCTTCAGCATAGTCCCCTTGCATCTGCTCCAGCTTTGTCTAAAGCTTTGGTAGTAGAAACACCACATGACCATCAATTGTTAATTTTCCTAACATTCTGCAACACTTCTCTGAAATAAGAAGCAATGAATTTGCCTTAAAAAATGCACTATCATCATCATTAGAAATATTTAAGAATTAGGTGGTAAGAATTTTATTATTTTAAGTGTACATATTTTTTGCATTCTTTTGTCAGTCTGAAGGAGATCTATAAAATTAACATAACAGGTTTTTCCCACTGTCTGAGGTACTGGTCTTCAAAAAATTTAACTTTAGTCTTTGAAGATTTGTTTCAACTATTAGGGTTTTTTGATGTAAACATTTTGATTTTGGTCAATCACTCAGAGGCTCTCTTTATGGTTAAAGGACAGAAGCATGCACTCTGACAGTAGGATTAATCTGATTTATGTAAGACATTTACCTTAAGATAAGATGACTCTCAGACACTTTCAAAATATGAGGCAGACCACTTTCCTGCCAAGTTATCTTCCAGGGTGGCTTAATCCCCCTGTGTTGACAAGATTCCTTGAGGAGTTATCTCAGGTAAATGTATGTTAGGTGATATCCCCTTCCTTTTCTACACCTTATGTTGTATTTGTGTGTTCTGAGGATGAAAACCTTTGATTCTGCATCAAACTCCTATCCTTTCAAAAAGTAAACTCAATTTGACTACTCAGAGAGAGCTGTCTCTCAAATACATAAGTACCAAAACATTTATGATAATTCAGTCTTGAGGTACATGAAACAAATTACAGTCCCCCATATAAATATGTAATTTGGCACTTTCACTGGAGAAAATATTCTAAATCTCTTAATTCTTTATTTTTTGAGTAGTATCTATTAAATCATGATATTTTGGGGAAAATATTGTATCACATTTTCTATTACTTTTTTTCTTATTTCTTTATGATTTTCTTAATGAAGGTCAAGAAAAATCATACTTTTATCTAACTCTTTAACAGAAGACCTCCCAGTTATAAACATGAGATCATGAATCGTGAACATTAATCATAATTAATCTGTCAATGAGAAATAACTCTGCTTGATAACAATACAAATACAGTGATAAAAGGCCAACAGATTTTGACTTAAAGACACAAGTATGAATCTTGTGTTACTTGAGTCTTTCTGTGACATACTTCTCAGCTCTTGAACAGTGTCATTACCATTACCATTAATATTAATATTACAAGCTAATATCCAGGAAATATTTTGCTCTATGTATAAATGAACATCAAAAGCATCAATGTACATTTTTTTCCCAGATGGTTAAAATGTCTTCACAGAAACTTAACCTAATTCTTCCTTAGACAATCCTACAACTCTTTAAGTACCTTTTTGTGACGGAAACTCTTAAATGAGTGTAGTGATTGGACCAGAATCCTAGAAGGTTCTAGAGAGGGATAAATGTTCTTTACCTTATGATACATGCTCCTAATATTCAATCCCAATATTTTTTGCTGGGAAATTCTAGGGTCATACTGTTCATCTCTCTCAATACTCAATTGGGAGAGACACTGAAAAATTTAAATGCAGCTAATATCTAGAGTTTCCCCTCTCACACTCTCCTTTGCTAAAAATCCTAAAACCAACTTCATAATTTGAGTATATCAATGATAATCTCAGTACAAATCAAAGTATATGTCACTTTTGGTTCATAAACTTCTGAACTCCTAAGCGTAAACATATGACATTAATACTAACTTATTTAGCTGATATATAAATGGAAAATATAATTATTTTGGTTTACTGAAGAATTTTAAAAGATTCAATAAAAACAAAAATGCATTCAATATTCCATGATGGGATTGGTGGAAAAATTGTATTTCCCTGGTTTAGACACATTAGGCTTCAGACACCTTTTTCTTCTGTTTCTTCTGAGTACTCCATGACACTAACCAGTGCTACCTGCAGGATTTTTAATAGGAGCAGCCTCCTAATATCTTGCTATCTTCTGCCAATGAGGAGTAATAATCTGTTCAATGCCTGCAGTGGAAAGAGAGCCCTGCTGAAAAATAAATAAGATTGTAAGAGAAATACACAAAAGGAGGAAACACCTCGAGATTTCACTCAGTGAGAAAGTGCTGGTGAGAAATAACATCTTGTACTGCATTATATATCCTAATTTTTAGATACTTTCTGGTGATAAAATTTACTTTCAAATATAGTCTTTAATTCCAAAGTTGAATAAAGATGAAAAACTCAATTTAATTTAAACACATATTATGCATTTTATTAGTTGTTGTGGTTTAACCCTGGTGGGCAGCTCAGCACCACCCAGCCACTTGCTCACTTCCTCCTAGTGGGATGGGGAAGATAATTAGAAGGATAAAATTGCAAAAACTAGTGGGTTAAGGTAAAGACAGCTTAATAGGTAAACCAAAAGCTGCATGCCCAAACAAAGCAAAATAAGGAATTCATTTACTGCTTCCCATTGGCAGGTAGATGTTCAGTCATTCCCAGGAAAGCTGACCTCCATCATACACAACAGTTACTTGGGAAGACACTCCAAGTGTCCCCTCCTTCTTTCCCCATCTTCTCTTGATGAGCACAATGTTACATATTATGGGAGAACCCTTTGGTCAGTGGAGGTCAGCTGTGCCAGCTGTGTCATCCCCCCCGGTCTACTCACTGGCAGGACAGTGTGAGAAGCAGGAAAGGCCTTGACATTGTGCAAGGACTGTCCATCACTAACTAAATCATCCCTATGTTATCAACAGTATTTTCATCACAAATCCAAAACATAGCACCATACAAGCTACTATGAAGAAACTTAACTCTATCCCAGCCAAACCAATAGATTGTGATGGTTTTTTAAAAAAAAAAATTAGGACTTCTGGTACAATGGCACATGTAAAGTTGTTTTAAACCATCCAGCATTGTGTTAAGCAGTAGGAAATATATTTCCAGTAGTTAGACTTTTGCCTTTGAAAAAACAAAACAAAACAAAGCAAAACAAAACCAAACCACCAAAACCCAACATCAACAACAAAACCTCCCCAAAACCAGAAGAAAATAAAATATAAATAAATAAAAAAAAGCTACTTTCATTCCCAGTCTTAGAGACCTACCCCAGGCTCGTATGAATTTCTGATATTTTGTTGACTTCAACAGGCTTTGGATACGTTGCTTGCAATTAGTTCTTACTGCAGCCTTCTAAAACCAAACTTCAGTCTTTTGTATACCTAATCAACAGAATTATCCTGTGAAAGGTAAAAAGAAAGAAAAGATCTTAATAGGAGTCCTAAAAATTGAGGAGGGCAAAATATTGATGCTTTCATTCATGGTAAGTTGATTCTTTTTCCCCCTTATTTCAATAATATCTATATGGTTTTCAAAGAAAGTAATGATGGAATGAACATAATGATGGAATAGAAATGCTAAGGAAATAAACTGCCACTGTTATGTTACCCGTACTGAAAAGTATTGCTACAGACAGGACTGTCATAATTTTAGCTATGGCATAATGCAATGTATTGATTTAGATAGCCCCTAAGGGGAAAAAATAACCAACCAACCAACCAACCAACCAACCAACCAACCAAAAAACCCCACCAAAACATCAACAACAAAAAATAGCATTCTAAGCAAAGTGCTAGGCACTTACATGCACATACTTTTTTTTTTCTGTGTCAGTCTTTTATGAGACAGTCAAGTATAAACTTTCATTTTGGAACTTGTGTTGAACGTCTAGGATGAAAAAAAAAGAATCTTTGTTAAGTTATGGTTTGATTTAGGTAGAACTGACATTTTTGATCCTTTCCTTTCCCCTTCACACACTGACTTTAGGTTGAGGAAAACTTCAATAGACTTATAATAAAAAACTATATTGATAAACAAAAATGTAAGACTAAATTGAGTAATAAACAGTAGAATGACCTAACAGTACCTGAATTCTACCTATTCAAAGAGTTCTAGCAGTAATTACAACAATATGAAAGCAGCAGCATTTTTTTAACAGCTCTCTGTACAAGGAGTCAAAAAATATATATAGCGCTACTGATAATATGGAGTAGATACAGAAGTCATTTGATGCCATGACATACACTTTTACATATTCAATGTACATTACCAAACTTAGCTGCCTTCCCCCAACAAAGTTGTCAATATTGCAAACACTTTTTTACTGTCAGGGAGTGCTGTATTTAGAAGACAATTTTAGCTGGCCTATTTAAGATGTCTAGTTTAAGAAGAGACAAATTCAGCTCTGGAAATGTATTCTTCCTCTTCCTATTATGGGACTAACTAAGCATCCAAATTTCAGACATCTATATGGGGGAAAAACCTCTATTTGGTCAGTTAAATCTCATGTTCTTATTGAAGATCATTAATGCAGCAGAACATCTACATAGGAACAAGTGGAAACTGGTATCAAACAGTCTCTTTGTTTTGAAATCGATACTCTTTTTTTTTTTTAAAAGTAATTCACAATTTTGAATACTTGCTTTAGAGTGATTAATACAAAATCTGACTGCTAAATTTGAAGGACGAAGACTTAAATATGTTTTGGATTAATTAAGATGAAAACCTCTCTTTCATGGCAGTGATACTTCAGCGTAAATTGAGCAATTCACAGCATTAAATGTATAAATATCCAAGCCAATTAATGTGCATTAATCATGATGATGAACTAAATTCAATGCTTTCATTAAAGGTCTTGATGGTCCTACCTCATCAATCAAATGATTATGTTTAGGAAACTAGGAATTAGGTAAAAAAAAAGGTATAGAGTAGAAGGTAAAGAAGAAGTAAAAGGAGGAAAACAGTAGGTTTAGATGAGAGCTATCAGTTTGCTTTTGAAGCATGAGTTTTGTGGATTACATTAGCTAATATTTTCAGTGATGAACAGAAACAGCAAAAGGTAAAATTTTAATGAAATGCATTGATGATGTGAGTCTAGAAGTCGTCAACATGGAAGAGAAGCAGCATACTCTCAGAGGAGCAACTGGATGACCATAGGCTATGAAGAATCCGAAATGGGAAGACAAAATAAGGTCAAACCAGGCAGAGATTTCTCTATAAAACATGAGGCCCATACTGTGGGATGATAAAAAAAGAAGAGCTGAGGCAGCAATGAGAGAGAGGAAAGAACTAGATGACTGTCAGTGTGTTGCTGCAAAGAAGTGGCAAATGTAATCCTGGGGTGAATGTACTATAATATGTAGAGACAAAATGTGGTAATATTAATTATATATAAGAGACAGTGGTGAAACTGCATCTGTAAACCTATGGCTGTTTTTATTCCCCCACATTTCAGGAAGTCTGAAACTACTGCAGAGAAATCCAATAAAAGTTGTGAGTGAAGTAAGAGAAAAAAGAAACTTGAAAGAACTTGTGTTTTCACCTTAGAGAAATGGTAGCGAAGTGGTAATATGATTACTCTCATCTGAAATACCATGAATGAGTAAAAATAAATTAAGTGAAAATAAAATTGGAACACATGTTGAAGATTCATTCAGGATTCAGGAATGAATGGGAAAAGATTTAGCAGGTGAAAAATTTAAGTTTGAAATTAGACTTTTAACCTTTAGATCATTGAGTTTCTTTAACAATGTTCCATGGAGGCAAAGTGAAGCCAGAAAGCTAGAGATTAAAATAAGTTTATGACAGGAATTTCATCAAACAAGCCCTCTGCAATAAAAGGACTGATGGTTTGCTGGGTCCCTTCCAATCCTGTGTTTCAAGATCTATTAAAACCATTTTGCCTTATCCATGTGGGTTTTCTGGTTTTATTCAGGGGTTTTTATGCTTTCTATTTAGTGTAGGAGGGCAGCGATGAATCAAAAATCATGCTATCATGCTGGAAACTTGTATCAGTGTCCTGAGTTACTGTCCTTTCTCTCAGGTTCCTGATTACTTATTCACAGAGCAATCAGAAATAAAAACTTGTTCTAGAAAAGACATTGTAAATAGAAGCATCAAGCACTTAAAGAAAAATGTATTTGACAAAAGAATTGCATATAAGTTAAAAAAAAATCAATAAAAATCAAAATTGCCTAAGCCTGATTTGAAGTTTTAGTGAATTAGTAAGATTTGCTTTTCCCTTAGCAAAAGGCATTGTTCCTTAGCATTTCTAGTTATAGTTAACCTAATAAGTTTTATTTATCACAAGATTTTTGATGATTTTTTTTTCTTTGTTTACAATACAGAATACTGTACATAGAATCAAAATGATTTATAGATTAGGTAAAAAAAAATAAAGCTCCATAGTGTCTTTAAGATTCACTTATGAAAACTCAGTTTCTTTCTGTTGCTTGCACCGGTAGTCAAACTATACTTTTTGTTTTCATTTCAATCAACTCTAAGGACAAAAATTGTGGTTACCCACTGGAGCACCAGAAGTGATGTAGGGGGTATGACCATGTCTATACTGACTTGGACATAAAACACAGAGGAGCAGTAAGGCAATGCTTTGAATGTGTGGAAATAGTTTTACAAAATTAATTTGAAAATGTATACTTATTTAATGTTCTTGAGGCTCAAAGCTCTTAGACAGAGAGAGTACAATTACCTTAAACTTAATATGGCTTCTACCAACTTTATTTGATTCAATTTTGGTTTATTAGGTTCTCAAGTTCTTCAGTTATCTAGTTCATTTGAAGTCTGTTTTTGTCTGATAGCAACTTAGCTTTCAAAATCTAAAACTTGTCCAATTATGTTCATATATACACAAGTTCAAATTCATCATTATGGCATTAAGAGTGCACTCACATTCTAGAAACCTGAAAGCTTTTTCAGAATTTTCTAGTACCTGCCAACAGAGTGTAAGCAAGTAATATTTTTCCCATTTAGTGCCATAAGCATTAGGCAACATGCTAGAGGTATTAAGTTCCTCAGTTTTCCTTTATAATGCATGTAAAAATTTGTGAGTCATTGGTCCTAATATTTTAGGCAGAATACATGATTAGTTTGAGTCATTCCACTGAGATCATGAGAATTGTTTACAAAACAAGAGACTAGTCAGCGTAGCTAATGGTGGCAAAATCCTGAAGCCTATGTGAACTGATTTTTATAAAATAAGGGACATATCACTGAGCTTTCATTTGTTGGAAAGTACTTTGGGGTGCAGCAGGAGAAATACATGAAGGCCTTTCTTCAGTCATTATTGTAGTGATTTCAAATGAACTGCTATAAGGAATTGAACTTGTTATGGTTTGAGAAAACCATTTAGACAATTATTTTATCACCCGATGACCCCTCCCCACCCAGAAAGGGGAATCGGGGAACACAAAGAAACACAAGGGTTGAAATATAAATAGATTTAATAGATTAAGACTAAATAATTAACAGTAATACTAAAGAACCAGTATTAATCCTGATACTGACGTAAGCTATGCAAGACTTACACTCAGCCAATTCTATCAGTAGGAAGCTGTGCACTCCCAGCAGTGGACTGCAAATGTCAGACACTGTGAGCACAATGGCTTCAGGGGGAACAGAAAGCCTCAGGGTTCTGGCACAGGGGCAAGGAGTCGTCTGGACCACCACCATCAAGGGAGAGAGAGCTACGCAGCAAACTTTCTAATTTATATCGAATGTGACGTTCATGGTATGAAATAATCCTGTTGGCCAGCCTGGGTCAAATGCCCAGGCCTTGCTCCTCCTTGTCCCTGCACCTGGCAAGGCTTGAAAACACTAACCTTGAATCCCACAGATCCTGGCTGGCTATAAAGTAAATATTTTCACAAATTCAGAGTCTTCTAAAAGTGTAATTTTCCCCAGAATTAGAAGAAAAGTTAGGCCTGTATTTCTCAACCCAGGACAGAACTAAAGTATTAAAAAAAAATAAAGAGGCATATTATAAGTTTTATATATATATATATATTGTTTTTACTATTGATGCTTTCATATTTCAGTTAATAAAACAGAAGTAAGTTATCTATAGCCAATAAATGAAAAGTGCTTTTTTCATTAGATCATGCCCACATTGCTCAGTGCAGCTCTGGGGAAAGCTGTGTCAGTGGAAAGGGAAGAGTGCTGGGTATGTAGCAGTTTACATGCAAAGTGAGTAGCTAAAGGTAAACCAGGCAGCTAATCAAACATCTTTAAGGCCTGCATTTTATCTGATTGAGTCAACATTCATAGAAAAGAGTTTGGCAGGTGAAAATTAGAGAGAATAGCTAGCTGTCCAAAGAAAATTGCTTTTTCAATTCTCCATAAATTGTTGTGCTCTAGAACAGTATTACAAGCAGACATTCGAGCTGAATCTAAAAGCGGTTTGAGTTTTTAAAAAAGGGCAAGAAAGTGCGTAGAAAAGGGGTTTTCATACACTATTATTGTACACTACTGAATATTAGATATCAATGAAAAACACTTCAGAAATAAGGTACATAATATACACTGATTATACCAATTGTACAAGTGTAAGTAGTGTAATACCTAAGTTTTTTCTTTAAAATATTATCGTCCTGTTGCATATTACTATATGCCTATTTGTATCCTTATTTACACAATCCAGGTAGTTAAGTATTCATTAACAACCTTAATTGCATAAAGTTTGTAAGACAATACATACCTGTCAACATTATTATACTTTGTCTGCAGCTGCATAAATCAGCAAAGATTCAGTAAGTAAATGGACCTGTAAGACTTTATATCAACTGACTATCTAACCTAATCACATACCCTCACTGAGAATAGTCTTATGGCAAGGGCTTGAGACAGTTTTATCTTTTATTTTCTTAGTTCGGGAATACCAGGTAAAGGTCAAAGACAAAATAAGAAATTGAGCTAACATATAAACTGCTATGTCATAACTGTAATCTGTCAGTAGTTCAGAAGTCAGTGATGTAGCTAACTGTGTATGTGGCTGCCTTTTTGAATCTTTAGCTGAAATGACCATATACCCATTTATAGTTTGGTAGTCTTGTGGAGGATTTCTGGCAGAAAAGAAAGCCGTTCCAATTTCCCTTTCACCCACCAAGATAATCATATCTTTGGAAACAGTTAAAGAGGTCTGTCTATGCATTTGGCTGCATCAGAGTTGAAATGACAGACAAGAAAGAGAAGAAAATTTGAAGTGATTAGCTCCCATCTATAAAACAAACATCAAGCCCCTGTACTAACATAAATAAGTAAATTTTGACTAATACTTGTTAAAGATGGTCATCTGACTAATAGGGATGAAGAAAAAGAGGATGAATTCAGTAATTTTTTTGCCTCAGTCTTCAATAATACTGATAGACCTTGGGCTGCCCGGTCCCCTGAATTGGAGGACCACGAGGGTGGGAACAGTGACTTTCCTTTTGTGGACACTGAAATTGTAAGAGACCAGCTTTATCAGCTGAATGCCTGATGCAATTCATCCCAGAGTACTGAAGGAGCTTGCAAATATTATGACAGGACCCCTCTCAATCATCTACCAAGGTCTTAGGAGTCTAAGGAGGTCCCTGCTGACTGGAAGCTAGTTAATGTTATTCTAATTTACAGAAAGGGCACGAGAGAAGACTGAACTACAGGTCTCCTAATCTAACCTCAGAACCTGGAAAAATTATGAAGAGTATACTGTGTACTGTTGGAAGACATTTAAAGAATAATGCAATCATCAGGAACAGTAAACATGGGTGCACAAAGGGAAAGTCCTATTTAACTAGTTTGATATCCTTCTGTGATAAGGTCACCTGCCGAGTAGCTGAAGGGAAGGCAGTAGATGTAGTTTTTCTGGATTTTACTAAGGCTTTTGATACTGTTCCTCACAGTATTCTCCTGAACATGTTCTCCAACTGTGGGATGAGCAGGTTCACGGTGCACTGGGTGAAGAACTGGCTGGAGGGCAGAGCTCAAAGGGTGGCAGTGATTGGGGCTATATTTGCTGGTGACTGGTTACCAGTGCTATTCCTTGGGGTTCAGTTCTAGGGCCAGTTTTGTTCAATATATTTATCAATGATCTGGATGTAGGAGTTGAATGCACCATTAGAAAGTTTTCTGATGATACCAAACTGGGAGGTACTGTGGACTCTCTTGAGGGATTATATGCCTTGCAGAGGAATCTAGGTAGATTGGAGCATTGGGTAATGATTAATGGGATAAAATTTCGCAAGTTCAAATGCTCGACCTTTGACCTAGGACAGAGTAACGCTAGGCACAAGTATAAATTGGGAAAGGAGTGGCTGGAGAGCAGCCCTGCAGAAAGGGATCTGGGGGTGCTGGTTTACAGCAGGCTCGATAGGAGTCAATGGTGTGCACTGACAGTCAACACAGCAAACTGCATCCTGGGGTATATCAAACACAGTAAAACCAGCTGGTCAAAAAAGATGATTGATTATTCTGCTATATTAGCGTTGGTGCAGTCTCACCCTGAATACCATATGCAGTTCTGGGCCCCAAAATTTAAGAAGCATGTGAAGGTCCTTGAACATGTCCAGAGGAGGGCAACAAAGCTCATGAAAGGGCTTGAAGGAATATCCTGTGAGGAGCAGCAAAGGACTTTGGGTTTGTCTAATTTGGAGACAAGGAGTCTGAGGGGCAACCTCATTGCCCTCTACACGTTCCTGAGGAGGAGAAGTGGAGAGGGAGGTGCTGATCTTTTCTCCCTGGGATCCAGTGATAGAACATGTGGAAATGGTTCAAAGCTGTGCCAGGGGAAGTTTAGACTGGACATTAGGAGGCATTTCTTACTGAGAAGGTGGTCTAACACTGGAACAGTCTTCCTGGAGAGGTGGTCGATACTGCAGCTCTGTCAGTGTTTAAGAGGCATTAGGACAATGCCCTTAATAACATACTTTAGTCAGCCCTGAACTGGTCAGGCAGTTGGGTTAGATGATCGTTGTAGTCCCTTCCAACTGAAATACTCTATTGTATTGTATTGTATTGTATTGTATTGTATTCTATTCTATTCTATTCTAAATAAATAGATAGATAAATAAATAAATAAGTCTATTGAGAAACTTATTATGTGCTATCATAATAGTGATTATTTGTATTGCTACAGGTATATCTGTTAGCATACAAATTTTGTCAGATGTAAACTGTTTTGAATTATCCAAGGAAAATTTCTACAATGACAGATCAGAAGGAAACGGATAAGTTACTGGATGCTTTTCTCGCTCAATAAAGAACCAAATAAGTTTGGATTTCACAACAAAGTAGTTGTCATTGAAACTTAATATACTAATGACTTCATGAATTTTCACAAGTTGGAAATAAAGCATTCCTCCCATACTTGCCATTTGTAACAGGGCATACCTTCCTGGAGAAACATTTTCAATGATTCAATTTTTGTTTGATTTTTACATAAGTATTTCTTTTCTTTTTTTCTTTCCCAGATCCTAAAAGTCAATGGCTTCTGACTTCATTTAGTCCTTTTCCATTATTATTTATTTGGTAATTTTTCCAGAGCTTTTTCTCCATTTATTTGAGGATGTCATTAAAATTTCTTTGAATTTGAATTCTGTTTGGGTAAATGTTGCATCAAAAAGGCTTCTCTGGCACTAAAGCAGCTAGAGAAGAGAAGACTTCCTTGGTTCTCCTCTTTCTTTTGTCTTATTGAGGAGGATTACAGATCCTTTTTTTTTTTTCTTTTTTAAGGACTTTGCCTCTTTCCACTGTCTGAAAATAGAATCTCATTAGTTATACCTTTGTTATTAAAGTACTTGCAACTGCCATATTTTCCCTAGACAAAGCCTCCTTCCAGAGGGAATGGAAGCCAAGAGGGATGATTTTCACCTTCACTATGAGCACACACATGAAAAATCAATTAGCAAAATAGACCCTAGAAAGGCAGCAATATATTATAGATAACTGAAGCTCACATAACTCAAATGGTAAAGATCTAGAGGAAATAAAAGTTACAATATTCAGGTCAATATACATTAAAATGTTAATAAGATGTTTTTCAAAATATTATTTTTACAGTAGATTTTCTGTATTGTATATGGAAGTTCAATACCTTCACTAAGTTAATTGTATTTTATTGTTCAAATATTACAAAGTGTAATGTTTTGTCTATTCAGTGCAAGCCTAATTTTGCTTTCATCTCAGAAAGGCAGCAATAGCGGTTCACAGTCTTTTTAATCTTTGTTTTTAGTTTTGTTTCCTTCATAGTTACTAGTACTCTTTAGGGTTCCTGACCAATATCTCTGGGAGTGGATCAAGAGAGTTTGTAGGGAAACTTCATTCATTTGTAGCAGAAGTTAGTGTGCCATGATAAGGCAAGTGAAGCGCTAAAGGTGATTTCTGTTGCTGAGGCAGCTGACTTACACCCTGAAAATCTGATCAATGTATATGTTTATGCATGTATATGTATTTGTATGTATCTTTGTCTTTGGAACATGATTTTGTGACTCTTAAGTGATGTCAGGTAAGTCCCTTGAACTGTGTACCTTATATTTTTACTCAAAATCTGAGGCCTTGTTTGCGGATGTTTGAACACTGCAAATCACAGTTGAAGTTAAAGGAAGCAGTGGTTTGAGAACAAAGTACTATTTAATATCAGTCACATTAAAAGTGAACTTCCACTAAAACAGTCATTTTTAATCTTTTTGAGACATAAAGTTGGACTGACACATTCCCTAAAATAATTGGTGCAAAAGAATTTTTTTAATATTTGTGAAGTATTTAAATATGGTGAATGAAAAATACCATAACAAAATGCAAAAAGTAATTAATTTTGTTTCCAGAGCAGAGAAGAAAGACTAACTCTTACAAATAATAAGTATTGAGCTTCAGTATTGAGCTTTCTTCAGTAACCTAATGCCTTAAGGTCAACCAAGGATTGGTGGGCTCTTGGTTGGCTAGGTTTTATTGTTGGGGATATTATACCAGAAATTATGGGTTAAGTAGCTAAATTCATAGATCATGTTAAGTGCTAGAGAAAGAAAATGAATTCTGATGACACAAAGGTATAATTATTGAGATATTCTTAAAATAGGGTTAGCACTGTGATTTAGGTTCATGAAACAAAGATTTTAGGGTTTTTTTGGGCTACAGCCTGCAAGTTACAGAGAACTAAACTAAGAATTGTTATTGGCTGGGATGAATGGCTTCTTTTTAGTAATTCCTGGATTTACTTGACTGTACTTAAGAGTAGAGACTTGGGAAAGATTTGAGAAAGTAGTGGTTGAAAAGTAAAATTTATGATTGACTCTAGAAATACTGTAAGCTAAAATGAGGGCACATATAGCCTCTGACTCATGTCAGCTTGGTGATGAATAAGACTACCAGGAGCTACTACATTTTGAAAGACAGTAAGCGGGTTCTTGCCTGTAGTCCAAGCAACAATGGTAGCCATGGGATATTTACTTGCTGAAGAATCAGACTGGTCTGCTAGTGACAGTCTGAGAGAAGGAATTTCTTCTGCCAAGTGTTTGAGCTCCTGCCAAGACAGTTAAGATTAGTATTAGGGTAAGGCTGTGCTGGATTTCAGATAGGCTTATTCTTTGGATCAGTTGTAACTGAGCAGCAAGGTCTGTTCAAAGATCTGGTAAAACCCAGAAGAGCTTGGCAAAATCTCAAAAGTAGCCTAAAATTATGTTTAATATTAAGACACAGAGACTGAAGAGCTAGATTTTTTTCCCCTTTGTGCAGTGCAAATTCAGCAGGCTAGAATAAGGGTTACTTCCAGAAAAGATTGCAGGAAGTTTATGAGAAATGCAGAGAAGGGTTTGAATTGCAGGATAAATTTCCAGCTGGTTCTTTTCAAAGGGAGTTTGGAAAAGTAGGAACTGAAAATTAGATGAATGTTGATCCCTTAAAGATCCAGTGTGGATGTTAAGAAAAAGGTGTGGATCATGAGGAGTGCTGTAATTTAGAGCAATGACTTAAGACAGAAGTTGGTAGGGTTCCCTGAATTATGTTAAGCATAATTTAGAAGGCAGAAAATATTAATTCAGAAATAAAAACAAAACAAAACAAAACAAAAAAACCCGCATAAACTAGATGTTATATTCTTTCCTACGCTGTCCAATCTTGGACACTCTTATCAAAGTGGAAACCATATGTTTAGTAAACATAGTAATGACATTTAAAATTTTTATTAGATAATTTACATATCAAAACGTAGCTGTTATCTGTATGTAACTAATCCAACTGACTGCTAGGTCATGCCTCTTCCATTCCCCATCCATGTGCATTCCTATAAACATACTTGAAAACATTGGCCACAACGAGTACTGTAGTTTACTAAGTTTACACAGCAACTGTCTGCTAAAGCACTTACAGAAATATTCCCCCTATTGCACCCCTGTTCAGATGTCCTAGAATGAGTTTCAATGTAATTCATTTCTTAACACTGGGTAGGCTCTGAACAGTCAAGAAAACCTTGTAAGATGTGGCATGAGGGAATGAGTGCTCCCCCACCAAAATGACTTAGGGATTTTGAGGGTTTCTAGCCCTTAATGAAAGACCTAGCTTCAACCTGGTAGATGTCGGATCTCCAGAGAAAAAGACAAAAAAACCCTCTTTTTTAATTCCCTTCCCTCCACTCCCCCCGAGTCACTGTGCAAACCTGAAGCAGGAGACCAGGGTGATTAGAACAGTCCAATTACACATCACACCATTTAACTACTACATTTGCCTGAGGAGCTACTCTATGGAAGGGAAATTGCTGAGTTTCAAAACAACAAACTTTTTACTTTTTCTTCTACTTTTTGGTTTTCTCTGTCTTTTTCTTTGAGAAATGTGGTTATGCTTACACTGAATAGCAAGTAAATGTCAGTAGAGCAACATGGATTTCTGGTTTTCAAAACATCTGGTTGCAACACAGGGCCAGAACAAAGGATAGTCCTCTGATTCACATTTCAGCTTTCTTACTCTCTGCATTACACAGGATTGTGTGGATCCCCATTGAAGGATCATTTCTGGAACACAATGTTCCTTTCCACCTATGCCAGAGGAGAGAGCTCTTAATGAATGGACTTTCAAGCAGTTCTGCCTGTCTTGATCTGAATCCAAATTTTAAAAATAATTTCATCTTTAGCTTTTTTCTCCTATCCCCATTTTAGGGTTTTATTCAGGTTTGGTTTGATTGGATTTGTTTTCGTTTTTTTTCTGTTTAGTTGGTTAGTTTTGGCACTTTGAAGTTGACTTAGTTTGCTTTACATGCTCTATATGAACACATATAAGCCTTCTGCAGTCTTTTTATCTGCATTTTAATTCCCTCCTTTTGAGGTTTTACTTTATTTTCAACAATAATCATGGAATCACAGAATTATTTACATTGGAAAAGACCTTTAAGATCATTGAGTCCAACCATAAATCTAACACTGCCAACCCCACCACTAAACCACGTCCTTAAGTGCCACATCTACACATGTTTTTATTCCCTCCACCTCAGTGGTTTGTCTGCACTGAGTTCTGCTCTCTTGTTGCTATATCACTTGCATAACTGGTGTCTTGAGCATGTACTGTAACTTGCACAAAAGTATACCAATGGTAGTGTTGTATGGATGGTTTTCTCCTCAGCAAATTATTTTCATATCAATAAGTCAGTGTCCAAAATACAAACTTTAATGACTTTACTCTGTAAAATTTATATGTAGTTGTACACAGAGTAGATATGTTTCAATAGACAGATTTCAGATAAAACAGTTGCGATTGTTACAAGGTTAAGTGCAACTTTCAGAAAACAGACCTCAAGGAAAACTAATTAAAATGGTACCAAGGTAAAGAAAGGAGAATCTTTATAAAACAGGCATGCAAATTACTAACAGAAGTAATTTTCAGGACGTTATTGAATCTACCCTTGAGATTTTCTTAGAAAGAAATGCTTCAGGTTCTCATCTACGCTGAATTGCTGGAATGTGCTGTAGGTAATTAGATATTGATTCTAGCTGTCAATGGATATATCACCTATCGTCCATTTCCATGCAATGTGAAATGTATACAGTCTGAATTAATCTTAAACTATGTTTAAGTAGTTACATTTTAATTACATATTACTTGTCACGAAGAAAATTAATCCCATTAGAAATTGAGAGTATAAGAAATTTTTAATGGTTAAGTGACTCTAACAGTAAAAGCAGTAACAATTTTGCTTACTGTTGTTTTTCAGATATACATGTAATTGTAATGCTTTCTGATCTGAAAGTGTTTGATCTCATTTGTTAACAACCATCTGTAGAGAAAATGTCAATAGTAATCGCTAAGATCAATTTGAGCTTGATTGTTTTTCTTGAAAAGTTATTACAAGATCAATGTCTACTTCCATCTACAGTAAGTATTGTTTTTAGAGTTGTTAATGTAACCTTATAAATCTTTCATTATCTTCCAACCACTGAAGTGAGACTGTGTTCAACTTGATGACATTATCCATTTTTGTCTTGCTTAAATATGATTTTTCTCTAATTTAGTCCAAATGAATAAAGTAAAAGATCAAAGCTAAACAGAGTTGCTAGAAGAAACATACAAAGTTCTGCAGAACTAACTAAATATGCTGTTATATTATACTGATGTATTGAATATTTTTCTGGTATTAGCATAGACTAATTTTTTTCTGTCTTGAATGAATCTCTGTCTGCACATCTGTCTACAGATGAAGAACTGAGTATATAAGACTAGAAGACTACATCTTAAATGTATTTTTTTGCAAAGGTATAGATCATATTGAATATAAAGCCAGAGATAATCAGCTTTCTTTTGAAGAAATAGCTTTTATTTATTTATATGGTGCTAAAAGCACTGATAAATTCTCAATCTGTTTCCTTGTTCATCATCACAGTGTTTCACTACCTGAATGGTTTAAGGGCTTTATTTTTCCTCTCTTAGCAAGTTTGAACTCTTTAACATATTTAAAGGTTCACAGCAGCAATGGCATTATATAGATGATGAACTCCTGTGTCTGTGGATCTAGTACCTAATCTACATTATAAAAAGTAAAATAAAATAAAATAAAATTTATGTATTATAAAAGTTTTCTCCTGTTCTTAATTAATTTTTGTTGCATTTCTTGGTTAAGGAGCCTGCTGAAGTGCATTTATAATACTAACATAACTGTACTATTCCTGGCAAAACTTGCCCTCAAGTTTTACTTAAAGTAGTTAATTGGGCACTAGTAATTGAGTAATCACTCTAATTACTTTGATGCATCTCCTAAATGACAGTCGATCAAATTATTGGAGCCATGAGTAATCTTCTGAAAACAGACATTTTCTCTGTTATTCCCAAAGAACATGGACAGTATCTTAGTTTTTTCTCTCTGTCTTTCTGGAAGTAACAGTAGCACAAAACCAGAGCTTCCAGACAGGAAAACAGTGTGCAGTGTCTTGCTGTGCCAAAAATATACTTTCCAATGAATGGATGTCAGTTAAAAAAAACCCTAACAAACAAACAAGAAAAATACCAGCTGTTGTGGTTTAACCCCAGCTGGCAATTAAGCACTACACAGCCACTTGCTTACCCCCCTGCAGTAGGATGGGGAATTAGAAGGGTGAAAGTGAGACAAGTTGTGGTTTGAGTTAAAGACAGTTTAATAGGTAACGCAAAAACTGTGCACGCAAGTAAAACAAAACAGAACTCATTCACTGCTTCCCATCGGCAGGGAGGTGTTTGGCCATCTCCAGGAAAGCAGGGATCCATCACACGTAATGGTTACTTGAGAAGACAAATGCCATCACACCGAATGTTCCCTCCTTCCTTCTTTTTCACCCAGCTTTATATACTTAGCATGACGTACATGGTATGGAATATCCCTTTGATCAGTAGGGGTCAGCTGTCTCAGCTGTGTCCTCTCCCAGCTTCTTGTGCACCCCTAGCCCACTCACTGGTGGGGTGTTGTGAGAAGTTGACTCTGTGTAAGTACTGCTCAGCAATAACTAAAACATCCCTGTATTACCAACACTGTTTCCAGCACAAATCCAAAACGTAGTCCCATATTAGCTACTATGAAGAAAATTAAGTCTATCAAAGCCAAAACCAGCACACCAACCCAAACAACTATGGCAAAATTCAAATCTTAGTAATTTAAGCAGGTCTGAATGAAGGAATTGCTCTCTTTTTGTCTCCATCCAGAGAAAATCAATTCATATTGCAATCTGCTCAAGGACAACTAACAGTTTTCTCCTCATGACAGTTAAAAAGGGGCTGTCAATTTTATATAACCTGGGAATACTCTTTAGACATTAGCAGCAGTTGATTATTAGATACCTTCTCTTTTCAAAAAGTTCTCTTTTGGTGATGGTTATATTAATAGAAGAATTCAAGCTTTAATAAGAATTCCTGTAAAACATGCTATCCAAATTTTTGCTTTTTTTTTTTTTTTATAGGTTGTAAGAACAGAATCTCAACAGTTACTACAATCAGTATCTTAAATAATTCCATTACCACAGTCTTTGGAGGAATTAAACAAGATTGGATTAATGATGTATCAAACAATGAGATCCTGTTTTGTAGTAATTTTCCTATTTTGAAGCCCTGCAGGAAAAACCCAATATAATATTTTATTTATATGATAAAGATGAAAGATTCCCAGATGTCAAGCAATTATTTTGTTACCGGCTTGCTAGTAGTACAAGAAGTCCTGGTGACAAATACACAATTTTATGGACAACCTCTCTTTTTCCCTTAAGACTTGTCAGACATGTCAATAGCTGAGAGGCAGAGGGTTGAGTTGAGCTATTCAGAGGAGAACATAATAAGATACTGCCACAGTCTTTGAGACCTTGAATCTTTGAGTAAACCTCCCAACTGGAGGTCAGATGAAAAAAAAAATAAATCAAAAACAATTAATTACCAGCTTTTCCAGTGCCTACCAGTGACGTGATATGGGTTGTATTTATTTGTATATATTTAATTATTTTTGTATTAATATTACTATCTTTTTCTTTTTATTATTAATAATATTTCTTTAAGGTGGTTTAGTTTCTTTTCTCTCATTTAGTTTCTCTCTCTCTCATTTTCTCTCCTCTCCTTTGAAGGGAGATACAATCCCTTCCCTGTGCAGCCAGCCCACCCCAAACCATGATAAATACAAAAAGGCCTTTGAAACCTAACAAGTTAAATTCATAAAAACTATTTACTAACTTGATCTCCTTTTATGATAAGATGACCCACTTAGTGGGGGAGGGAAAGCTGTGGATGTTGTTTACCTGAACTTTAGTAAAGCCTTTGACACCGTTTCCCACAGCGTTCTCCTGGAAAAACTGGCTGCTCATGGCCTAGATGGGAGTACGCTTCACCGGATAAAAAGATGGCTGAGTGGCCAGGTCCAGAGAGTGGTGGTGAATAGAGTTAAATACAACCAGCAACCAACCACACTGGGGCAAGTTCTGGGGTTTAATATGTTTTTCAGTGATCGGGACAAGGGGACCAAGTGTGCATACCCTCAGTAAGTTTGCAGAAGACACCAAGTTGGGTGGGAGTGCTGATCTGCTTGAGGGTAGGAAGGCTCTACAGATGGATTTCACCAGGCTGGATTGATGAGCCAAGGCAAATGGTGTGAGGTTCAGCAAGGCCAAGTTGCCGGGTCCTGAACATAGAGCTTTAGTATGTTGATCCTGGAAATAATTTTTTATTACAATACAGCTTTATTTTATTTAACTTTATTGAAAATGAATGCTAGTAAGTTCTTTTCTGACTAAGAATAATGCTATGTCCTGCACTTGGGTCATAACAACCCCATGCAGTGCTACATGACTGGGGAAAAGTGGCTGGAAAGCTGCCTGGTGGAAAAGGACCTGGGGATATTGGTCAACAACCAGCTGCATATGAGCTGAAAGTGTGCCCAGGTGACCAAGGCCACCGAGAGCATGGTGGCTTGCAACAGAAGCTGTATGGCCAGCAGGACTAGGGAAGTGATCATCCCCCTGTACTTGGCACTGGTGAGGCCCCACCTCAAGTACTGCGTCCAGTTTTGGGCCCCTTACTACAAGAAAGACATTGAGGTGCTGGAGTGTGTCCAGAGAAGGGCAACAAAGCTGGTAACGGATCAGGAGAACAAGTCTTACGAGGAGCAACTGATGGAACTGGAGTTGTTTAGCCTGGAGAAAATGAGGCTGAGGGGAGACCTAGTCACTGTCTGCAGCTACCTGAAAGGAGGCTGTAGCAGGGTGGGGGTTGGTCTCTTTTCCCAGGTAACAAGCAATATGACAAGAGGAAATGGCCTCAAGTTGTGCCTGTGGAGGTTCAGCTCGGATATTAGGAAAATTTCTTCACTGAAGGTGAAGGGACACACCAAGGGAAGTGGTTGAGTCATCATCCCTGGAGGTATTTAAAAGACATATAGATGTGGCACTTAGGGACATGGTTTAGTGGTGGAGTTGCAGTGTTATGTTTACGGTTGGACTTGATGATCTTAAGGTCTCTTTGTAACGTAAATGATTCTATGATTCTATTAATTTTTGCAAGCAGATTCTCATTACGCACAGAGGTCCCTCACGCGCTGCCGTCATATCCTCTGTCTTCTCTCTCCCAGCTATTCTAATCCACTTTCTCACATTTTGATTAACTGTATATTCCAGGAGCCTTGTATTCAAGACTGACATCAGTCCCATTCATCACACATCAATGTCAAGTTCTCTGGGTATGTATTCTGTTCCTTAATTTGAAGCGTTCTTTGAGGTTTAACAGTTTGTATTGACAGTTTTGATAAGAAGCAGCTCTTGCACTTACTTAGATCTGTTTATGAACAGAATTCATGGAAAATCAGTTTGTAGCAACTTAGTCATACTTAGGTGTCTATCAAATAGAAATATAGGAATAATCATTAATGATTATCAAATGTAATATCTCAAATTTTTTATGCTGGTACCTATTGTTGCTTAAAAGGAGCTGAATTTGAAAACTATGAAGGGTGTTTTCTGACTGTATTAAAAAATAGATAAATTGAAGATAGAGATCATATGTTTTGCTAATGTAGTTAGGTTATTTACACATTGGTGTATATTCCTAATTTTTGAGTAACATCAGGAACAAATTGTGAACTGAGAATGTTTTCCTTTCTTTACTTCTTATCCAGCCTTGTCAATCATCTGCATCAGTCAAAGATGTAAAGAATAAAATAATAACAACACTATTACTACTCCTAATAATAATAACAAGCAGCAAGAGTAACAATTGATAAACCCCCCAGTATTCCCTTATCAGGGAACACAGTGTTTCCACAGTTGAGTGCCGAAACTCAGTCTCAGATTTCCCAAACTTGTACTTCATACAGGTTTCTTTTGGTGTACTTTCCTTTGATGGAGCACCAAATGGGTAAGTGTCTTTTGTTTTTCCAAATATATATATAATTTTTTTTAAAAGTGTACATTACTCTTTTGCAGTAATCTGTTGTATTGTAATGACGACATATTCTGAATACCAGTATATTAGGAAAAACCCTAAGCAATGGAAAAAGAACTAATTTCTTTTGTGAATTCACATATTTCACTACAAAATAAACCATAAGTTTGTTTTTTTTTTTAAACTTTGAGCTG
The DNA here is from genome assembly GCA_002844005.1 of Limosa lapponica baueri. Lineage (NCBI taxonomy): Eukaryota > Metazoa > Chordata > Aves > Charadriiformes > Scolopacidae > Limosa > Limosa lapponica. The sequence goes on along the minus strand of KZ506876.1, from coordinate 46,980 downwards.
GCAACTGAAAATTTAATTAATCGGTTCTTCTGAGTGTCCTAAACTATCACAAATTAATGCTGTTCTCAATAGAATGAAAGATCCCAAGTAAACAATATCTAAATAAATGTGAAATCTGTTATATCTGTTATGGCAATGTAAACTATAGGGAAAGAAAAAATTCTTTTAGTTCTAATAGTTTTTGAATCTTTCTCTTTTCATTGCATTGGAAATGTGTGGTGCTAATTGACACAACTATGTCACAGATATAGCAGTAGTCAATTGATTGATTTTTTTCTTACATTGTATTTCCCAGATGGTTGAGTATGGATATAACTATTTTGAGAAGCCTGAGTAAGTTTTTTATAAAATACTACTTAATCATTAAAAAAACCTCTTAAATTTCTCTTGCATCAAAGAACAGGCTTTCCTCCTTCCATCATTTATGTGCAGCTAGGTACATCTATGACTATATGTTTCTGTTAATAGTATGTCTTTTTCATAATTAGGAAATAAACCCAAGAATTTTTCATTATTAAACTAAAGTAGAAAATACCTCTTTATATGTTTGTTCTTTGGTGCCACGTGATGGACTGCATAAGATGATCCACATTTAATCAATAACAAGTTAGTGTTTAGAAAATAAATGATACTCTGGTAAAATAAAAACAATGCACTCCACAATGATTTACATATATTATCGATCATTTGAGTACACTTCATTTGGTATTCTATGAGATGGTTTTTAATAGAACAGATCAGATCAGAACAGAATAGAACAGAACAGAATGTCCTCCGCATTGTCATAATTTCATTATTTTTCTTTCTTTTTTTTTAATCTAATAGCATGGAAATCTTCAATATTGAAATCCGAACCGTTTTTCCTTCTGTCACTTTGAGAGGATTAAATATATGAAAGTTTAAAACACTGTGTAACACTATCTTCAACTGTAGTCCATAAATGATGGGATTTGGAAATGTGCGTTGCATGCATTTTTGGAGTGGGGTAATCACAGAATCACAGAATAGCCTAGGTTGAAAAGGACCTTTAAGATCATCTAGTCCAACCATAAAAAAAAAAAAAAAAAAAAAAAAAATCAACAAACCACCTAGCTAAAAACTATATAATCAAAGTGGGATAAAAGAGGGTAGAT
>KZ506876.1:35169-45370 GCA_002844005.1 Limosa lapponica baueri | reverse complement strand
TGTCCCTGCCCATGGCAGGGGGGTTGGAACTAGATGATCTTTAAGGTCCTTTCCAACTCTAGCCATTCTATGATTCTATGATTCTAATGTTAGTACTGCAAACAAATGACTACTCTGTTGGCTAAGCTTTGGCCTGAAGCTAAGATAACTGAAGAGGGTGTTGAAAAAGACTGCTGAGGACAGGAAAAGCTGCTGATCGTATTCCTGTTGAATAACAAACCTACACAAGTTGCAGATAACACCATGAAGGAGGGCTGGATCTCACAGGTCCAAAGGGGAGTAACATGAAAAACAACCAGACTCCAAAGATAAATGGAGGGGAGCACAGAAGAACCTTTGCAGTGTATGATCTTGCAGGGACAGCGGTGCCTAGGTGACTATTTCAATAACATTGCACAAGGCTGAGATTGCCTACATAATGGTATGAGAACTGGTTGTACCAGCATTTGGAGAGACCTTGCCAGCCTGGAGAAATGGGCAAGCAAGGATCTTAGAAGTTTCATCAAAGGGATGTGGCAAGTCATGCAGCTGAGATGTGCCCATACATGCTGGGGGCTTACCATCTGTAAAGCAGCTTTGTAGAAGAAGACCTGGAAGTCCTGCTGCACACCAAGCTGAACATAAGTAGAGTACCTGTGCAGCAAAAAAACCCAACACCCTCCTGGAAACTTCATGTTTTCCCAGTGTTTGTAAAATTGTGGATTCTTTAAAATTCCATTACTTTAAGGACAGCTGGGCTTTGGTGAGTTGATAGTTTAAGATTTAGGAAGCTTCTGGTCTATTGGGTTCATCCCTGAACTGTAATTACCAAGTCATGGGGTTCATTAGAATGAGCACTGGGGCTCTCTGGGTTGGCTGCACATGTCATTTCAGCTTTTGTGGCTTTCTATATTCATGGAGTCAGGAAAGATTATACAGCTAAGTAAAAGATTATTTCTGAGACTGACCGAAGTCCTCAATTATTCAGATTCAGTTTAGGTGACTGGAAGCTTTATTTAGTATTTTCACTTGTGGAGGTGAGATGGCAGTATTTGAAGCAGCCTTTTGTGTATGCCTGTGTCTACCTACATGGTTTATTGAAGATAAATGACAGGAATTAAAAGAGTGGCTCAAAGTGCCAACACCTATTGGTGTTGACAGACCTGAATTTTAAGCAAGGAGCAATGCTCTTGAAAATTAAGATATTAAAATAGATCAAACTGGGAAAAAGGCCACAAGAAAGCTAAGTAAATTTTCATGCAAATGGATTTCCCCCATTAAAACCATCACAATTCATTAGAATTGTGCAGACAAGGCTTACAGCTTCTCTATCTATACCAGGATACTAGCTATGTGACTCAATTCTTTGCTATGTAGATGGAAACAACAATTCTATAGAGGAAACCCACTGAGTCTGGAAAACATGGACATTCAAAGCTCCTTTGGCATCAGAGGTCTTTGATTACCAAAACTGAATATAATATACGTACACAATATACATATATATACACATACACATACAAATATATCTAATAGTATATGTATATATAATAATATAAATATAACTGTAAGTGTATGTATAAATATTTAGACAATTTGAATCTGAACTTTTTAGAATAGGAAAGGTTTTTTAGTTAAAGACTAGAGAAAAAAGAATGATCACAGTTTGTCTGGACTGTGATTTGTACAGAAAATTTTGGCTTTATTGAAAGATACTTGTATTTTCAGACTTTCCAAATTGGTCACTTGGTCTCAGTAGAAGACTACCAAATCAGAAAGAGGATCAACTTTAGACTTCCCTCTTGAGACTTCAATTTTATGAGAGAAAAGACAAAGTCTTGCAAAGTTTGTCTGTGTCAACGTCTTTGCTCTTTGCTTAGCTAAGACAAACTGACCTCCATGCTTCCGCTGGCTTGTGTATAGCTTTGGCAGTCGGCCAAAACCAGGGACTGGGCCACATGTTTTTAAGGAATGCCATGGGAGCTGACATTTACTTAAGGACATTGTTTAGCTTTGCATATGGCTGATATGACTAGATCCCAGAGATTAATGAAGACCTGAATAACTTCCACTTTATATTAATTCTCCTGGAAGAGATCAAACAATTCATCTGTTTGAGGCTACATATACTGAGACCTTGTGAAAAATCCCAGTATACCTCAGTCATGTATATTATAAGAAGTAATTAGTAGATAGCAATCATAGCAAAACTCAGTTATGCATAATCAGCCATATCAAGCTATTTTTGATCTCTTTTAGTACTTGGCAGAATTTTCCTTTCAGTAGTGCTTCATGTTCCCTAAATCCAGCCACTAATTCTTATGACTGTCAAACGCCTCAGTGAGGCTTTATAGAGCAACATGGTAAGTTTTGCCCTTTATTAGCTCCAAAGAAACAGTGACTATACAGCACTGGTAGGTGTTTTTTCACATAGTTGCAGTATAAAGAATTTGGCTGTACCTGTTTGTTTTAATGGATACATCTGTTCCTTTTTGGCCTATAAATTTCAAAGTCATTCTAATGTCGAATTCAGATGCAAGCTGTGATGTTTTAAAGTGATTGTGTGTGACAAGTTTATGTAATTTAACAGCAGATTTCATTCTTTACAACTTCTTTTGAGAAAATGATAGCTGCCATGGTGACATGTCATATACAGTTTAGCTCTTCTGTTGTTAACCCTGCTAAATCCTTACAATTACAATTTTAAAGATATCTGTGTTTCCTCTTTCAGCATATTGAAAATATTTCATCCAAGAGATCATTTTCCTATCATTTAGTAAAAAAACTTTTGAAGACGTCTGCTAGGGATGTTTTCTAAAGGCAAGAAATAAATTTTATTTTTCTTACAAATGTTAAGCAAAAGTTGAAGATTTTATATCACATTTACCCAACTACTTCTGGCCCACACATTTAGATTCTGCTAATAAGACAATGCGTTTCTATTCTTGACATCCTTCTTCAGCTAGAACTAGAATTTACAGCTGCCAGTGAAAAGCAGCATCACACTGTAGGAGGAATGTGTCTCCCCATCTCCACACTCCAAATAGGGGCTCATCTTTCACCAGATCAGCTCATAGATTCATAGCCCAGGTTTAGATTTGAGAGCCTGAAAAAGGCTATTGCTTGTCTCCTTTCATAATTTCAGTCCTTGTTCATATCATCAGGATTACCACTAACCATACAAGAAATGCCATACTCTTTCAATTCGCTTTTAGATAGTTAAGAACTCAGTTGACTCATTTTTAAATGCTTTTCAAGTTCTCTAATTACAGAAGGGATTAATATAACTATAGGAATAAAGGGAATCCAGGTGTTTGTAAAAAAGAATTAAAGAAAAATATCAGTCTATACAGCACTGCTCAGTGAAAAGACTGAAGAGCTGGAAAATTGTATAAGTTACAGAGTTGTGATGCTTCAGAAATACTGAGACAATTACAATCAAACGTTCCAGTGCTGTGCTCAGTAGTCGGTTGACAACCACCAAAAGAGTTGGACCATCAGTAGATTTGTAAGAATGGGATTATCATGAAGAAAAAACCAGGATATCTTTACAAAGACAGTTGAATTCTGACTTCGAATATTGGATTACATTATTCATCTAATCTAAAATTCTTATTAAATGATAGACAACTTACTTAAACCAGACATCTTACAGATAGCCATTAACTGAACTTTTCTTATTTTTTGGGTGTCTGTGTTGAGGCTCAAATGCCTGTTTTCTAGACACGCTAAATGCTCAAATTTGCAGCCCAGAGAAAGAAAACTGTGCTGAAATATATAAGGGGACATGCACTCTTAAATCCTATGGGAAATTAGCTACTAGTGGTCTTACACCAATGCCTAGAATTAATGGATGTATTTGGCTGCAATCACTCTATACAACAGTTTTCCACTTATTAAATGAGGATGGCAATTTCTCTTTATTTTACAGGATTCAAATGTTCATTTCATTACAGCAGAGAATAAGGAAACACTTGAAGAATATACTGGGACTGTACAAAATACCGAATTTAATTTCAAACATTAAAATCTCCCCATAGTCTTACATTTCATTTTAAATTAGACTAGAAATATCTGAAATTAAATGCCTTTTAGAAATGGCCAACCATATTCTGAAAATTTTGAAAAAGAATTTGTGTGTATTTTACCTTTTTTCCATTTGTTTTCAGGGAAAACAATTCAGTTAATTTGATGCATATTATAATAAAATTGAATGAAATATTAAACAAAAATTTGTCACTGATATCTATATTAGTATGGTAAGATAGAAAAGCCTCAGATGGAATTAGCTTTTTCATTCAATTTAAATCAAGACTTAAGTAGACAATAGTAAATACTACTTTCAGTAACATTCTGAAACACATAATAAAATAATAGAATAAAATAATAAAAAATTAATGGTCTATCTATTGCTTGGACTTTATCAGATTTTTTCACTGTATAAGTAAGAAAACCTATAAACCAGCTTATCCTTCCTTAAATAAGTACATTTATGTGTTCATTATATTTTTGATATAGGATATAAGTGTATTTGTCTCTGTGTGATTACAGTAATCGATAAGAAAGGATTAAATGACAAAAACCCAAGTTTAAAAAGTGGCTGAGTCACTCATTAGTGAAATGATACTAAACCAGTGTTTTATACTTCCTGTATGCTTTATAATTTTTCTAGATTCTATTTTGTTTAGCTTAATTTACTAGAACTATATGTTTCTTATAGCACTTTATCTACTCTGAATTTACATAAAATACACTTGCATTTAAAGAAAAGCTTTTCAGATTATTTTTCTTTGTTTATAAATCAATTTTCATTGAGCAGTTTCTGGTGTTTCAGATATTTCTCTGCATGAATGCAAATCAGACATCAATGTGTTTTGAATGCTCATTACAAGTTGAACAGATACAGTAAATGTATAAGAAATTAACCTAAGTGTTTTTACAGATAAGGAATAGAGCTGCTTATAAAACACAAAATATTTATGGTATTCTATAGCATGCAGTAGTTTTTTTAACATAAAATTGTAATGGAGTTGTATTATTCTATATCCAGACATCTAATACGTAGAAAAAGTCCATAGGGATATTACGACACTAAGAACATTTTCCACAAAGAGTGGATTATTTTTATGATTCTTTTTAAAACAACCAAATGATTCATTAAATATGTTAATTTTTAAGGAGAAGTATTTTCCTGGTATATCTAAGATTGCAAGATAAGGGAAGTAATTTTTTCCTTCCTTGTGCTTTGCAAGGATAAATAAACACTGGAACAATTCATATTTTACATTGTCATATAAAACTAGGTTAACTTGATATGGAACTCATTTTGCTGGGATGAAGGGATTCTATTTAGTTGCTTTTCTAGTAAATTCAATGATTTTCTGGCAGGTGTTTATTTTTAAACTAACTGGGTCCAAGGATTTCTGTAAACTAAAAACAATTCTCCACAGGGTAGCCTTCAGATTTTCAACTTCTAAATCTAATTCTGCTGTCTTTGTGCTGAAAGACACAATGAGAATTCCTGTGCAGGCATATTTCTCAGTATGCCTTATAGAGAAAGAATAAGTCCCCATCTATTTCAGTCACAAAAACATAAATAAATAACTAAGCCCTGTATTTGCATGTGTTTGTAGATATTCAATTTGACTTTTAGATACTTTGGCTGAGATGTTCAATATTAATAGATCCTCAATTCAAATTAAGCTTTGAGCTGCAGAAAATACCGTTTTACGGGAAGTAATTTCTTGAAGTATTTTGTAAACAAGTTGTCAAATAAACTTGCTGACCATCTAATATCCTGAATTTACTTAATTTCCAATCCTGAAAGAACACATTTATTCCTGTTCAAAAGGAATAGCCTACAGTTAATTACACTAGGAAGAGTGCTTGCAAATGCAAAGAAATGGACAAAGTCACAGTTTCAACTTTCCTTAAACCTCTTTTTTTTTCCCCTCACAGTTTGCTTATGCAAAAAGGAGCTATACATCCCTTGCCATTCCCTGGTTTCCACTGTGAATTGATGGCTAAATAGTTCAAACCTACGCGGCTCCCTTTCTCTGTTCTGGAAAGAAATTCCCTTCTGGGGCCTAAAGACACTGAGAATGGCACTGTGGAGACTGCCATTTCCCACTGCAGACCCTCTAGGGAAAACTAAAGCCACACAATAAAATATCAAGGCTCCTTCTTTCACAGCCCTCAAACAGAGATGTTTCAGAATTGGAATATGTCTTTTTTTTTTTTTTCCTGGTAAAGAGATGTGGCTGCACCTGAGGAGGAGTAATATATTATTTGCTGTTGAAGCCACATGCCTTTTAGTTACCTACTTGATGTATGAACAAACAACAGAATTATTTCCCAAACACTTCACAAGGTGAGTTAATAGCTTCTTTTCTCTTCAAGGTATGTGTTGCGCTGCAGAGCTACAAGGATATATTATAATGATTACTGTAATCCTGTCTTTCCTTAAAGGCAGTGTTAAATAATTTTTATTCCACTTAAGAAGTTATTAAGTTCGTAATGAGAAGTGGTGTCACACTTGCCTGAGTAGATCCTGATATTAAAAAAAAACCCCACACTACATTCTGTATCATTTTGTTTATTAAGTCTTTTTCTTCCTGTTCTTCCTCCCCAAAGGCTACATAAGAATGTTCAGCAAAAAGATTATACTTTTATATAAGAAACTTCATGGGGTTTGCATTTTCCTAGCTCAATTTCATGCCCTTGAATACCTTGGAAAATGAATTGATGAATATACTTAAATGGCTAACTCTTCATTAGGCCTGTCAGTTTCTGAAAGAAGCATCTACAGAGTATAAACTGGTGTGACTAGAGAGATTTTCCAGTTCACCTTGGATATGTCCTCATATGTTGATAGTTACATGAATAGCCAACTGTGCTTTTATGTGGATGATATATGACCTACACATAAAACTGTGCCAGCTATGTATCTTATACCTACTATACATGAAATATTAAGCAAGTCTTCAAGACATTGCCTTTTTTTTTTTTCATTTGAACTTTCATAAAACTATTTTACTGACAAGTGAAAGTGCAATCACACTCTGAATGCAAATTTTCATTTTTCACAGTAAAAAAGGTTTTATTGGCTCAAGGTCATATTAAGGGATATTCATTTTTCTTTTATCATATTTCAGAGTGTATGAGTGCTTATATGATGAAATGTTAATGAAGAATTATATTTGGAACTAAACCAGCAGTTATTATATAACATGGTTTTTTATCCAAATTTGGACTGGTTTTCAGGTATATTACAATATCAAGATGTGATCACGAAATTTCTCCCAACTGTCAATATTTGATTTTTTTGTCAGAATTGTGCTTCTTTTCAAAATGTTCTTAGTCTGAATAAAATACAATTCAATATATTCTTATTTCATCTTCAAATAAAATACTAATTCAACTAAAATTTCATAGAACTGTGACATCTCAGGCCTGTAAAATTGTTAAACTAAATGCTAACATTTCCTGAAGCTTCTTCACAACTCCAGTTAACATTTGTCTCCATGAGGATAGGCAGTCATCTCAAAAATCTATTTTAAACCAATTTCTAAAACCATGGAAGTATTGCAATGTTATCATGTAAGTTTTTTTTATGACAAAGCCCTCTAACCTTTTTTACAGTGTTAAGCTTGGCTCAGTAGAAGTTCCATGTGGTGGACTAGAGTTACTTAAATGATTTACTGTATTTCTTTTGCTAAAAGTGTTTAAGAATGATTGGTTTATTGTCGGGAGTCTGACATCTTTTGTCATGCTTAAGATTTTGCAATGAAAATCAATGTATATCTTCCTGAGAAACACACATATTTCTTCTGATAATATTGCATCCCTGTAATGGAGAGTTTGAGAGATGACTTTTTTTTTTTTTATAATATCTTTTCTGCTTTATCTTTCCTGAAATTTCAGTAAGGACAGCACCAATTTCATCTTCCTTAGCATCAGATGTTTGTCTTGAAACAGTCTTTGACTATGCTCAAGCTCAGTCACATTCAGTCATCAGCTTTTATCAAACATCCCAGCTTCAACACATCTGACATGGCCCTTGATTTCCCAGGCGATGCTCAAGACACTACAAGATTTCAAATCAACAGAAAACATGCTGCAACAGCATGTGAATGAGAAAGCTAGCTCCCTTGGCAAAGACTCATGAATACTTCAGAGAACAGAAAGTGCAGGTTGTTATTATGTTTTTCCTAGAGAATCTCAAGCATAATTCTTTTAATAAAATGTCAGTTTGGAAAAGAAATTTTTCTCATTCCACAATGGCATAGGAAAATATAAACTGAGTTTCCACAGGGGTGGACAAGCCAGTTGCAATGTACTGGGTTATAATGAAGAAACGTCATTTTTAATTCATCAGACACCTCCATCCAATCAAATCCTCTTTTAGCACATTCAGTAAATATGCTGATTCACATTCAGTGCAGAAGTAATTCATATTTTAATATTAATTCATACAGTTTTTACTCATCAACAATGTTGGAACACATTTACGAGAGATGGCCCTGAAAAGAAAGCTAGGCTTGTTGTACAACTTTATGAGTACACGGGTTTCCTTTCTGGAGACTGTACTCTTTCAGTCAGTTGTATATTTTCTGAGAGGAGAAAGAAGAAAGGGTTATATGTTCCCCATGCTTTGCTTTATGTAAAGGCTGCCTTCAATGTTTTTCAATGAGCATCAGCAGAATTTTCCTTTGAAAGATTTATTTGACTTTATAATCTAGCCTGTGTTAGGGATAGCTTTCCCACAAGAATCGGCTATATCTGCACTTGCAAACACATACAGGTAGGCAGCTTGCAAAGTAAGGTACAACAGATACTTGTATTTTTAATGTCTCAGTGCAGAAAGCCATGCTGGAGGGTCTTACTTTGAATGAAAAATGAGTGATGGAAGTCTATCCTGAGCTTGAAGCAGCAATGAAGAACTCCAATTCTTCAGCTTCTTAGGTAGCCTAATATTATTCTTGATTGTTTTACTCTCTCATACTCCCACTTCCTTCCCCAGTGTTTGAAAACTTTTTTGCAAAATATAGAAAAATACATTAAACAAAAAATTCAACTCCATGTAAATATTTCATGTAAAAAAATAAGAAGAAAGGAATTGTTAAGAAAATGAAATTGTTACAAAAATTCTTCAAAATGCTTAAATTTAATTTTAAACTCCAAAACACAGTGTCCTGGATTAGATTCACAGACCAAAGCTTAGCCAAAGAAGCCATGGTCTGAAAGTCTGTGAAACTTTGTGCTCCACTCCATTCTCAGTTTTCACCTGCAAAACTCTAACTCTGCCATAGAGTCTGCTGCATAAAATATACAGAGCTTTTTTAATCTATGAAAGTATTGTTAAGGTGCTATTCCTAATTTTATCTGCAGAAACTGTTTGATGAAAATATTATGAATGTAAATATGGATCAAAGCCAACTATGGAGAAATGAAAATAGTCCTAGCGGTGCTGAAGAGCTAGGCAATAAAATGCAGATGAAATTCAACACAAAAAATGTAACAGTAATGCACACAAGATATAATATTCTCAATTTTATGCATATGATAATGGTTTCTAACCTGACAATTACTATTCATGAATGATATCATGAAGTTGTGGAAGAAAATTTTATGAAAAAAACATCAGCTTGTAATTTAAATGTTAAAAAAAGAGGTAGATGGAAAAAAATGAATGACAGAAACTGTTAAGAAACTAGCAGAAATACTGAGACAATATTGAGAAACTATATGTTGTGGCCTCAATTTGAATACTTAAGTTCTCATCTCCTGTGTCGTAATATATATAACACAACTGGGTCAGATAGAGAGAGGAAAAGCTAGAACAATTAAAGGTAGAGCCACTGTAAGGGAATTCAGAGAGAGAGAAGATATGATAAAGATAAGGTCATGTGCATCATGAAGAAAGTGAGGACTCAGGATCATTCACTTTCTTTTTAAATACAGGTGGAAAGAATTCTTCAAAGACATTGGCAGGCTGCAGACTCAAAAGAGGAACCCCTTCACACAACATGAAAACATGCCAAAGTCATGACAGATGTCTGGAATCCATATTTTTGGTCTTCCAATGCTGTTAACTGAATAATATAGAATATCAATCCACCTAGGCATACTGAATGGAAGTATCAATACAAATACAAATATTGCTGGTTCAAGAAGTTCCAGAGATGGACCTTGCTGCAGGCTTGGTATTCTGAAAAAAAAA
>KZ506876.1:10068-26586 GCA_002844005.1 Limosa lapponica baueri | reverse complement strand
TTTAATCCTAACCCATAAACTCTCTGTCATTTCCTCATCCATCCCCAGGTGGAGTTCCATGCACTCCAGATGGCCCTTGACATATAGGGCAACACTCCCTCCTCGTCTCCCCTGCCTGTCCTTCCTAAAGAGCCCAAATCCTTCCATTCCAACACTCCAGTCACAGGAGCCATCCCTCCACATCTCTGTGATGCCAATGAGATCATAGTCCTGCAAGTGTGCACGTGTCTCTAATTCCTCTTTTTTGTTCGCCTGCTATGCTTGTTTGCATAGAGGCATTTAAGTTGGGCCCTTGATGAAGATAATTTACTGGCTGGAGTGGCTGGAATGTCTTTGTCCTGCACTCCAGGTGCTAGGTGCTCTCCTGTTGATCCATGATCGTTCTTCAGGCTCTGGGGATCTGTTGCTGGCATTGGCATCGAACTGGCAGGAATGGGATGGACTGAGGTTTGCCTCCCCTGACAACTCCAGTTTAAAGCCATCTTCACAAGCTTGGCAAGCCTCTGACCAAAGACACTCTTCCTTTTCTCTGAGAAGTGGACCCCATCTGTCCCCAGTAGACCAGGTTTTTGAAAGCAAGTCCTATGGTCTAAGTAGCCAAACCCTGGCTGTTGCATCCATCCTGTACACATTTGTTGATTTGCCAGATTCAATTGGCCCTATCAAAGCCCTTCCCTTTGACCAGGAGGACTGATGAAAAAACTACGTGTGTTTCAGAGTCCCTGACCACTGCTCCCAGGACTCTTTTATCCTTCTTGATATCTCTCAAACTGTTCCTAGTGGTATCACTGGTGCCCACGTAAAACAATAGCAGCGGATAAGAGTCAGAGGACTACAAGGCTTGGTAGTCTCTTGATGACATTTCTGATGCGAGCCCCCGATAAGCAGCACACCTCTCTAGATATGTACCCTTTCATTAGGCCAGAGCTTGAAAACATCTCATACATCCCAAATAAGCATTCTACCCACTGGGATTTCAAGATCTTGATCTCACAACTCTCCTTCAGTTTCATTTATTGTATGCAAATAACATTGGACCGATTACATTGCTTAATAAGACATCAGTGGATTGGATAACCTCTAACAACCACCCAAATTTTTAAGCAGCCCTTTTTTGGTGATGTCTTTGGAGTTTCTAAGAAGGGTCCTTGTCCATCTCTATCCCATTCTGAGTAAGTAGATAAGCACCTCCACTTGGAGGTGCCTCCACAGAAAGAACCTTAAATTTTGATTTATTGTTCCATCGAACTAATAAATAAAGAAAGTAAAACCATCACCATGACCAATTTCACACACAGGTTTGTGTGCAGATGCATACAATTACTTTTTTGTTGCCCACTTCTGTAGGCAACAAAAATGTAGGAATCACTCAAGAGCTACGGCAGAGCTTCAGCAAGATACGGTACTGGACAACTTTGAAGTCCGAGTCATGTGAAGAAAAGGATCTTTAATCTGTTTAAGCTCTGATATCTACAATTTTCTTGTTTTGTGGACAAAGCTTTGTTCCTATGAAGTGAAAATGTGTTACACGTTCCTTCTCAAATAATCACAGAATATGTGATGATCAAGTAATGTAAAGAATAAACACGATAAAGAAGAATGCTTGCTTTCTCTATATGTTATTGGGACATAACTTTAAATCAAGATTTTGAGGAAAGTATCAACTTCTATCCATCAGAAAAGCTGCCTTTATTGATAGTTCTTAACCTGTCTTAGAATATTATACATAAAAAAGTAGGTACATTTGTATTAAAATTAACTTTTTTTCTGAATAATGGGTAAATACAGATGATATTGCTAGATGTCTGAGTTCTGGATGAATGTTTCTACTCATAAATGAGATGAAACTGAGCATACACATAATTCTTGAGAAAATAAAATTATTTAGGAATGGTGAAAATAGATTTCTAACATACTTCTGGACTTTTTTTAATTGCCTTGTATTTTCTGGATTTAAAAGTAATTTATAACATAGTTGTTTAAAGATTTCTGTTCTCGATTTAAAGAGTTCTGACTAAGCTAAAGGGTTGAAAGTAGTATGCGGTTAAGTTTCATCACTCTGTTTTTGCTTCGTTCCTTATTTCTTTCTTGCAGAGTAGCTCTTTAATTTAATTTGCTCATGAAGAGGATAAGTAGTTATATTTTGCAAACTGTACCATATCAGATCAGATTTATATAAGATGCACAGCTTCAAAGAGATGATTAGAAAGGAAAAATAACCATAATGTGTGCATAATTCAGCTGTAGAATGAGAATGTTTTCATTAACTCTGTAATTCAGTCAGTCACCTGAAGTGTTACTTATGTATGGCAGTGGTCATATGATTGCTATGCAATGACATAAGTAATTGATAAAGTCACTACAGTTCTGTACATAGGTAATAGTTACTGTGCTTCCTGTTTAGAGGCCTTGACATCACATTATCAGAAAATGTCATTTAAACTGAAATTCTATTAAGGAACATAACAAGTCTAAAAGAATGCCATTTAGACATTTTTTTTATTAGTACAGAAAAACATTGCAACTGGAGTTACATTAACTCATTAGTGTGCTCATTAAATAACTCCATCATTAATATACAGCAAAGAATTGCTGATTTACCTCATCTGCAAAAATGAGTTCTGTAAATTCTGGAATTCATTCTTCAGAGTCAAGTACTAAATTTGTACATTTTAATTTATTTTTTCATATACATAACTGCTTTTGTTCTTTAGTTTACTCTACCCATAGGTCATATCCTTAGGACAGAGACACAAACCCTGCATGCCCTACCTAATTTCCAGAGAATTTTATCTTTTTTCTCTCCAACTGATCAACTTCAATGGATCTAACAGTGATTGAAGCACATCTAAGAAAGGGAAGGAAGCCTCTTTGAAATTTCTCAGGCTAAGGATAAAGAACAAACAACTGAATTCAGGTTTTCTGCTTTACCTCGTAGCTGTGAGGTTGCTTTGGCTCCATGTCTCCATGTCCAACCAGCAGTGAGGCAGACTATGAATTCCCAGTAAATAATGTGAACACTGGGAATAGCGTTTCCAGTAAATGTGTGCACATACATGCATGCACACATTTGTGCAAACCTACACAGGCACACACAGAGTCACATGGATTGGCACAGATGGAGGGCATAGCCTTCATAGAAACATGAATGGCACAAGCAGTCTGATCTGGTTCCTTCATTTCCAGATGAACATGATTGAAGTCCCATAGTAGAACATGCTCATATTTATACATAATGTAGATCTCCAACTTTGGACACCTGGTCTCCCCAGCAGTTATGCCCAGATCCCTGTCTGCCCAGTTGATGGTACCAGGGCCACATGAACCCCCGACGCTGCAATTCCAATCCAGCTGCCATATGGACCCATTCTTGTCACACATATACAAACACAAACAACTCTCTCCAGGAGCTGCTCCAGACCTGCAGTCTCCTCAGCAACTGACATTTGGGCTCACAGTTTCTCAAGTAGCTGCTCTATCCTACGGTTTCTGCAGTATCTGACCTGCAGAGCCTTGGTATCTACATCACTTTGCCTCTAGACTTACAGTCTCTCTAGTAGCTGGATCCTAGACCTCTTGCACTACCTTCCAGCTACTCATGTTGGAAATTTGTTTATGAATGACCCATGCAACACACACACAGAGGATTGAGGTAACCCAAAGAAAAATACACACACACCCCAGTGTCTCTTGGTGCCAGCACCCAGCCCTTCCACATGTGCACAGGGATAGGAAGTCCTTGCCCAGGAAAACCATCAGAAGTGGAGTTTAATTAGAAGGGGCAGGAAAGACTGCATTGTCTGATGCAAACATGGCTGTGCATGAGGACTGACCGGCCCCTGCTTACATCCCACCAGCCCCTTTTATCTTTTTTTCCCATTGTTTTCCCACTTTTATCCCTCCTTTTACTGCCTTTGGTCCCTCATTTAAATACCCCATGGTGAACCTTGCACATGCCCACAATGCCCCTCGAAACATCCCATTACAAGTTTTACAGGGTCCCCAAATATTTTTTCCCACCCTCCCCTAACATACCCTGTTAGACAATAATCTGAAGTCTGCAAGCCATTTTGGGGAGAATTTCTTTGGCTGACTTCTCTGGGTAGGTTTCATGGGTGGGCACAGGGCTGGTCATTCCCCTTTGAGAGCTGCAAGAGAGCAGCGACTGAATGCAGTTTTTGAATCACAGTTCTAGACTTGAGCACCTCAAAATTGCTTCAGCCTGTTTTCTTGGTTTGGCATCTGTCTAGAGTATCAGGGGTCACCATGTGGAACCCTGCCTGGCTCCTTATGGCTGGGGCCAGGCAATAAATCAAACCCCTTGCTGTCAGTGGGTGGCAGGACCACTGCCAGCACCAGAGGTGTGGAGGAGATGAGGTGCTTTCCCAGGCCAGTGAGGGAGCAACTAGATGGACAGATACTGGTGGTGTTGTTTTAGTGTCTGTTTCAGTGCTGACAGTGTCAGCAGCTCTCCACCACTTTCTAGCAAAGACCACACACCATTCAGCATACCAGAAGAAGATCTTATCTGCCTAATCTAAGTACTCCATGTCAGCTAAATTGTCAGTGTCAAGGAAAGGAGCCCTCCTACAGCGAGTGCCCAGGTTCCATGTTGGCGGGAATGGAGCAGGGACACACCTTTGATGGCATCGAGGGAAGGCTCTTCCACCTAAGTGAGATCACAGTCACTGAACATGGGTTAGTATTCTAATGTACAGGAGAAAGGTAATGAGATGTCATAGACTACTGACTCATTTAAATAATATTTATGAATTAATACTTTGCTATCAGTAGGTAAAAAACTGTGTTTTTCTTACATTTTGTAGACCTTGATCATGTCTTTCCTTTGTGTGTGTTTTTCTGTTAAATATCTCATTTACTTTGTATAAAATACCTTTCTGTTGTACATACTTTACAATGCACTTAAGGCTTGGGAGAATACACCTACTCTGAATAAATATATTTGCTAAAATACCATAACTGTTTCAAGCACTGTAGTGGGCTTAGAAATCAGTAAATCAGGAGAAGTGGAATTGAAAAATAAATGCAGTCCAGAATATTATTTTTTTGAAAAAGTTTTTATAGGAAACTTAAAGATATAGTAATGAATTTTTGCAGAATGCCATGGAAAGTACATTAGACAGTAATTGCAGGTCTTAAAATGAACTGTACAGATCATGATGAAAAAGAGTGAATCTGTACAAACATTTCTACCAACACAATGAAAAAAATATTGTTGGTATGTACATCATGCCATTTCTGCCTGGATGGTAAATTCCATGCAATAACATTTTAAAATATCTGGTGGGTTTTTGATCAGTCATGGAATTTGAGTGAGAACGTGGGCCTAGATCCACAATGAGACATCACTTTCCTGTTGTGTGATCACATTCAGGAAAGTCAGCTTAATACAGATATTGTCAGACAGAACAGGAGCAATAAGCTTGTTTGTCTTCTAGTAAATATAAAGAAAATACAACAAATAATCTTTACTGTAATATCATAAGAAAATATTCCAAGTGCAACATACAGCAAATAAAATAACCAAAAGGAATGAGAGAAAAGCATTGCGCTGCATTTCCCTTATTCAAATGTGTGAATTACCTCTATGAGATGAAGAATATGCTAATACTTTGAAATAAATGGCAGCAGAGAAAACAAATGCAAAGGAAATATGAAGATGCAAATTTTGCTGTTAGTAACAAAGGTGTAAATGTGCAAACCTTCACTGAAATCAAATGTGCTATAGAGGATTTATGTAAGCAGGCTAAGGACAGAATGCACATAAAAACTTTGCAAAAATAATAAGCTTTATTTTCAGATTTTAAGGGGTTTAAACCTCATGGGAAATTGAACAAGTGAAGTATTAAGATCAAACTGAAAGTTGGAAAATAGTGATTGTCATTTAAAAAAACCTAAAATACTCACTCTAAAGCATTAAAAAAATATTTTTCTCTCTTTGTCTTTTCTCCCACTACCCTTCTTCACATCTTCCAAATGCAATATAGACCTATTTTAATGAAATGCCAAGGCTTCCTGATTTGATGTACTAGTTAGCTCACAGCCAATTTGGTCAAGCTGCATTAAAGAACACAGACAAGAAAGTCACATTAGATTTCAACCACAAAATGAAGATAAATGGCTTGGTGCATTTGAGAAGGAAGCTCCTGTGGGATGTGAATGTGAAAAGCACTGGTGATAAGGCATATGGTCAATATAAAAAATGATGGAAAATAAATCTTCATCCTAGCTTTCTTAAGGACATGTAATATGGGGTCTGTGATATCAGACCAACTGGAAATAAAGAATTCTAAGGAAAGGTATCCTTTTCAGATGAGACTAAAAATTATAATGCTATATCCACATACAAATGAGTACTAAATCAAGTACAACTATAAAACTGGGGAAAAATTCCACTATTGTTTTTGGTTTTAGCCACAGGCTGCATAAAACACTAATAATATAACAGACTCTGCAACAGCTGCCATGTGCAGAAACAGGATTCTTTGCCACAGAGAACATACCTATTTAATACTGTCTTTATACCTGTTTCTGTTGCAAATTGTAGGGTGAAAGTAGGAAAATAAACAGTGAATTTGCATTTGTACTAGATTCTTCACACAGTTTTGGTGGTGGTGTGATGGTTTGTTGTTGTTGCGCTAAAAGGTACAGGAATTTGGGAGAAAACAAGCCCCCTTGCGTTAGAGTTTGTCCCCAGATATCAGACGGGCTGGGGGTGGCTGGGCTTAGATTCTAAGTGATGCCCAATTCGGCACTATAGGCCCTGTCACATTCAATGTATTGAACTGCCATGATTACGGAAGCACAATAGCGTGGTGCACTTTTGGTCTAGTCATGTTCAACGAACTAGCACAGCCAGAGTTTGGTCGCGTTCAGTGAGAACTCTCACAGCTAGATTAATGAATAGTGCACATTTTTGAGGCAACAGGATTGCAGGTTCTTTTGGATTGCTGGTGACAATACCCTGTCTGCAAAGCACGTGCAAGTAATATAGCAGCATAAAACAATTCAAGTAATATAGTAGCATAAAACAACTCTATATAGAGATTTCTAAGTTTCCCAGAGAAGCAGTCGGTATAGCTGAGCATTCAGATCTCACCCAAAAGGCATCTCCATGTGGGGGAAGGGATGCTCAGCCTGACTGATCCCAGATGTCAGCGATGTTTCATGATGATATCTTCCTGACTTGTCTGTGATGGAATCTCCCTTAACATCCCTCCATTCTTAAACATTTTTTATATTATTTTTTACTTTTCAGGTGGAACTTGAGTGACTCTAGTCATACGTACCTTCATTATGATTGGTGTAAAACTTCCTCACTTCATGTTTAAGGTTATAGACTAGCAGAAATTCAGAGTCCAGACTCAGTGAGGGGTGGTCACACCTTGGACGCAGGTAGCTTTTAGGATGGAGGTGTGTTTTGGTATTATAATGACATTAAAATGAGTAAAGTTCAACCTAAGGACATGATTTTTACAAAAAAAAAAAAAAAAAAAAGAAGCGCTTGGCTCAGGGTAACAACTATGCAGCTTATCAGTGTTCATAGTACGATAAGTTTCCACTCCCCATGCTGATGCACAGAGTTTGACTACAGTATCTTCACACCGCCCCACTCTCCATGCTGTTTTTTTTTTCCGCCTTAGAATCTGCTGACTCTAAGATTGAAGGTTATGTGGCCTAGGAAACTACAGTGGAATACACTCCTTGCTGCACTCCATCAGCTGCACTCCACCCTGGAATTTTCTTCAGTGCTGTACCTTTTCTTAAAATGTGAATATAACTTCAGTTTCTAAGTCACCTCCAGCAAGTATCCCACAGTTATCGTTTGAGTTTTTTTGGTTTGGATTGGGTTTTTTTGTTCTGTTTTTTGGGGGTTTTGGGGTTTTTTTTTTGGTGGGGGGTGGTGGTGATGTTAAGAATATGCCTTGAAATTTAAGATCCTGTAAGGAAATGCTATGCAACATGAATTACAGTTCTGTGAATAGAGCTACACTATGCAGCTCAGCTTGCAAAATGTCAAAGCTGTTGGAAAGATTTTCTAGAAGTAAGTACTTCTAATTTCTACCCATGAATCATGGACACCCACCTGTAATTTGTATTTAGCCCTCCTTTATTAATAAAAGCTTTTTCCTTTACATTAGTTTAACCCATGACAGAGAACATGCAGCACTGGTCACCAAGTTCTTGTGCTTATATTATAATGAATTTCCTATTAAAACATGATTTAAAATAAATTATTTGCTTCAAAAAGGACTGTATAAATAGAATAACCCTTTTTTTCCTCTATAGGAGCACATATCTTACATGCAATGTTTTGGGGGTACAATGAATTTCAGAATAGTATTCCTTGAAGTATAAGTTTAATTGAGTGCATACAAGCATATATATACAGTATGTCTTGCATAATATCAGAGACATTATTTTTTCATAAGACAGATAAATTCATGTATGTTGTGAGGTTCTTTCTCCCATTCAGTTTTTGGTTGGTTTTGGATTCTACCATTTCTTGGTGGTGTTTTTTTATTACTTATTTTTAAAACTTCTTTGTGTTTTTCAGATTGAACTATGTCAGCTGGAAAGATTGGTCTGATAATCCTACAGTTGTTTATTTTCCTGATAATTCCAAGGTTCTGCAAATGGAAAGTGTTGGCATAGTTTTCAGAATAGTTATTGTAGGTCATGGTTCACAAACTATGTCATTGCCAGAAAAAGATTTGGATTTAATTTAGATTCTAAAAGAAATGTTTTCAAAGCTGTTTGGAAGAGACGAACCTCACAAAGATCTACAGTATGTGACTGACCAATTTTATTATAGATACATATGATATCTTTTTATACCTATGAAACTGTTCCCACTTTTTCCACACTCCTAACCTAACTATTTCTTTCTGTTTCTTCTTTATTTCCTGTGTATATATTTTTGACCAATATATTTATTTTCTTTTTTCTCTTCTAAAACACTCAGCAGGAAAAAAGTAAAATAGAATGCACCTCAGTCTAGGGGAAAGTGTACAGGAGTGTTCTTAAAACCAGAAATCTTTTATCTTATATAAACTGTTTGCAAAATACATTAATAGTAGAAAATTTTTGATTCCGATGACTTTTATCAGCCAAAGAAGATGATGTAGCATCATTCATCTGGAGAAAAACATGAAAGTTATTCTTCATTCCGATCAGCTTTGCTTTTACTACGTTATTTCCACTCTTGTGTTCCTCTGCAATATTTGCCCCCTTTTGATCATTTGCCATAGGATTTCTGTGTGTGACTGTAAGTTTTCCTGGATAAAAAACAATGTCTTAAAATCTTAACTCTGATCTGGTTTTTTGTTTAAAACAGTCTAAGCTAGAATCACACTCCACCAGAGCTAGATTTTGACCGCTTGACACGTCCCATTGTAAATTACATTTCCACATCCCAGCATTTGCAATGCAGAGACAAAAATCTGAAATTTGATTTTTCCATACTCTGGGCTCCATACTCTGACTTCCATCTTCAGCCACTATTAATTTACGGTGTGTTTGTCTGAAATTTGGCAGTAAACTGGTGCACTAAGCTCAACATATGACCAAATATTTCCAGTTTTCTGATATTCAAATTACTGTTTGGCAGCATCTCTGGCAGAATAATAACTGCACTTAAGCATGGCAGTATTACTTCTGTAATCTGTAACTGACATACTGTATCAAAGAACTGATATTTTCTTTAATCATTGGAAGTGTCCAGAGAATAAGACTGTTAGTTCACTTTTCAAACATACGTTCTTCCATATCTCATCCAGTCAACTTAGAGTTGGTTCAAAGTTGGTGTCTGAAATGTTTTTACTAACTCCTATTTTAGTTATAATTGTTTCTTACGAAAATATAATGCTAGGTCTAAAAACAGGAGTATAGTTTATAAAGGCAGATTTAGATGTCTAGCCTCTGCTTAATTATGAATTATAAACTTCTATCCCCTTGCTTTCTCAGATTCTGATACCAAAGTTTTCCTGGCCTTGGATCTGAAGAGCTGTTTTATAATGTATTTCTCAGTTCCATGATTCTGCAGTATTTCAACTCAATTTGAGATCTACATATCTAAAGTACTTTCTTGCCATCTGCCCCCCCATATCCATAATCCTGGCATACATTGGTACACATTTTCAAGGCTGATATTCCCATAAAATATTTATAATTTACAGATGTTTTAAAAAATATAAAGGTTTTTGCCCTAATTTAAGTGATTATAACCTTTAAATAACTTTATTTTCTCTACATTGTTTGGTTGGGGTTTTTTTTGTTTCCTAAGTTATCTAAACTTATGGGGTGTTCTTTCTTGATCTGTCTTCTCTCTTGCAATAAGCACAGGCATCACAGATTCCAGCACCAAGGCCAGCACCAAAGTACATCTGAACTTGAAGTGGACACCAGGACAGAAAACTTACTCGCCTCCTGATTGAGATATCCACTCTAAGAAAACCAAAAACTACTGCTTATCACCAATGTACAGTCAGGTCACTTTCTGAAACATTATAACCATGAAAAATTTGTTAAAATTTCTTCTGTCTGACAATAATGGAGAAAGTTAAAGTAGACCGGAGAAAATGAAGTTTACATTCTTGCTCTCAACGTTAGTATGAAATATATAAGTAGTTTGGGGCTAATTCCCTACTGTGCCTTCCTATCATATAGGCACTGATATTAAATTTGCAGAGGAGCAATATAAAAAATAAATTGTTACTAACCCTTAAAAAGCCTTAACCATGTGTTCCTATGCATAGTAAAGGAGAAAAAAATCAAATGTTAGGAATCATTAGAAAAGCAAAAAAGAAAAAAAGGGAGTATCATACTAGTATGTAAATTCTTATGTGCATACTTCTTTAAGAATGTGTTCAGTTTTTGTTATTCTATCTCAGAAAGGACCCAACAGAATTATTAAAAAAAAAAAAAACACAAAAATAAAAGAACAACAAACATGAGTAAATAGAATGACTGGTGTATGTTGAAAGACTAAAACTCTTCAGATAGGAATAAATATAGCTAAGGAAGATTAATAAATACATGAAGGTGAGAGAGAATGATGTTCACCACTGTGGCTCAAAATAAAGTATCAGTAAGTACTAAAAGGAAATTTGCCTTAACCCTAAGTTTAAGTATGCTGGTTCAGTATAACTAATAGCATTATATAAGAATTTTGTAACAATGTTGTGGCATAGCCAGGCGCAGTTTTACAGAAGTGAGTGCTGTGGTCATCAAAGGGGCAAAGCAAGATGGATGTAGTTGCATGTGAAAGGCATGCAAGTAAAAAAAGTTACCAGCCAGACAAAAAAAACCCCTATAAATCTGATCACCTTGATCTCAGAAGCTAACACCATCCCAGGACCACAGACATCAGTGCTAACCATCACTAGACTGTAACTCAACTCATGAGTTTTCTCACTTTGACCCTTCCAATTCACTACTCTATTCCACTGCTGGGGGAGTGAGAGAGCAGCTGGGCGGGGGCCGAGCTGCCCACTCGGGTTAAACAACAACAGTCATCCATTTTACTATTTGGCAGTTCTTAGAGTATTTCCCAGTAACAAAGCTTAAAATGTCAAGCTTACTTTCTGTTATAATTTTCTATATGGTGAGCTGACTAAAATGTTTGAACATGCAAGTATTTAAGGACATGAAGCAATGAGATAATAGACATAATTCTATATCCTGTTAAACCAGATTAAACATATGTAGCTACTTCATGTTTTTATGGTGTATAAATCATTGCAAAAGAATTTAGAAAAGTTCTTTTGAATGTGTTGGTAAGAGTATGTTGAAACCCTTATATTTAGGTTTCCTGACGCATTCTAATTGAAATACTCTTTTATGCGTTTTTACAAGAAACTGCACAGTAGTATTGTTTGTATCAATCTTTGAGATTCAGCTGAGGAAATGGTATTGTAAAACAACTATTTCATTTCACCTGCAAAATTCCATTACTGTTTTCCCTAAGATGCAACCTGTCACCATTTTACAAATTTGACTTTTGTTCTTTGGGGAAATTTTGGCAGGATGACAATGCAAACAATCTAAAAAGAGGCTTATGCTACTGCGAAAGTATGGGCACCCCAACCACATCCCCACACTCCCGTGAAATACCTGGCAGACCAGAGACTCAAGTGACATATATCATGGAAGGGTAACTTCATGGTTTTCTTCTGCAGGGATCATCTCCAAAGAGGATCAATGGTTTCTAGTAGTCCAAACGTATGGGAATGTTGTCTTTTTAATATTGTATTTATGCATTTGGGACAGTTTGAGATAGTTTCCATTGGAGGCTGAGAATTCAAATTTTGATAACGTGGTGGAGGGTGATCTTCAATAACTCTTCCTATTAGGGGAAAAGAAAAGCTGACAAACTTTGAGCATAAGCAAAACTGGTAAAATTTATTTTAAAAATTATTTAATGAAATGTATTATTTCAACCTATTTAGGTTGAAAATTCAGAGTAAATAAAAGGAGGAAAGATCTTTATGTGATAACCTTG
Organism: Limosa lapponica baueri; assembly: GCA_002844005.1. Lineage (NCBI taxonomy): Eukaryota > Metazoa > Chordata > Aves > Charadriiformes > Scolopacidae > Limosa > Limosa lapponica. The sequence goes on along the minus strand of KZ506876.1, from coordinate 14,063 downwards.
GACTTTTGGGTTATAATACAGTCTCTCAAACACAAGCTGCCATATTCCTTTCCCAAGAGGACATAGCCACATTCAGTATAAAGCGCCACATATGCAAACAACTAAAATTAAGATTACATGGACAAATGAAGTCCTGAATTTTACTTGTTTGTTTGCATTAATTTTTTTTCCCATGTGCAAAGATTCTGTATATAAAACCACTGGTGGGCTGTCACCTTTGGGGTCATATGCAAGGAGATTTTCTCCCTGCTATTATGATATGATTATGCAACATATAAGTTTCTCTGGTCATATTCCATCATTGGAAAGAAGGACATAGCAAAAGACTGACATTATGTGTTTAAGCAAAGACAAAATCTATGCCAATTATTATTTTATGATGTAGGATATGTAACAATTAGAATCTCTATTAATCACATGCAACTTAAAAATAGTTCTTCAAAGCAAGAGTTATAAGATAAATAAGACGTCTTTGAAAATGTCTTTAAAATACTTCAATGATGAATTTTAACTTTCTGTAATTAATCATCAAAGTGAACAACTCTGGTTTTAAATTGCTAAGAAGCCAAAATGTTTTAGTTGGGAAGGGTAATTAAGACAAATGCTACTGATTAGCGCAGCTTTAGGAAAGTGAATTTTGAAGTTTAAATTCTTATGGGAATTCAAGTATTTAAAATATATGGTTGAAAATAATGAAAAATGGAAAATTACACCATGATAGGTTAGAAATATCAGGGATTTTTTTAATAATGTATGAAGCAAACATTCAAAGATATTTCAAATTTTTTTTCTATACTAATTTTAAATTATTATAGAAAAATATTCAAAAATCTTATTTTAAGTCATTATCTGAAGTTCAAGTTTTCACATCATTATGTTAGGCTGAGATCTAGCAGGAAAAGTATATTGCTGGAGTCAAGAAAAAAACTGCCTGAGAAAACTATTTCCCTCTATATTATACTGTTGTTTCTACATCCATAAAGTTGCATAATATTATCTACTTTGTTCTGTAGAGTCCTTAGAGACTGGTGGATGAAATGTCTAGAGTGCATTTGTTAGATATTGCAATCATTTCTGGTAATGTTTTTGTTTAAAGGTGTAAGGTGAAAATGAGATCTGGTTTACAGAGTGCGCAGTAAAAATTACCTTCTAGTAATAGCACAATGCAACCAACCACAGTCTTTAATACAGTTATTATTTTTTTTTTATATCTGGCATAATTTTATAAATGTATAGATATATGTGTATATGCCTATTATACTTTCATTTATGTATTTTATATATATATTTACACTCTGCGTTTTACCAGTATGATCAGGATTCTGACACACAGAAAAAAAGAAACAAATTTCCTTTGCAAAGTTCTTTACAATTTTCATTTCACTGACCTTTTCCTTAAATAAAATTCAAAGCAAATAGATTTTTTTCAGTCACATCCTGTTATGTGGTTTTGTAATCAATTAAAGAGTAAACTTACGAAAAGTAACATGAATGAAGATATGTGTCAATAGATCCAAACACAACAATGGATCCAATTTTGTTTAGCCTATCCATTGTATTTCCAATGTTTTTTTGTGGTTTTTTTTTATTTTATTTTTCAATTGGTTCAACCCAGTGTTTACAGTATTCATTGAAGATTTTCCTTGATCACTAAATAAATTCTCAAATCAATGAGAATGCTACTAAAAGAATAATTCAACTTGTATATACAGATTCTTTGAATTTTTTTCCATTTCTTTAACCTTCATCTAAGAATTATTATACATGTTTTTGGACTCTTTCCAAATTTCACATAAAGAAAGACATTAAAGATGTCCAAGCTATTTGTATGAAATAAATCCATATGTTTTTACATTACCAAGGAAAGTGCAGGCTCCAAGTTTCTCTGACATTACCTTACATGTTACTTTCAGCTGTTTTCAGACAAACCTACTTGCTTTGATCTTTAATGTCTTACCTAAGAATGTAGGAGACCTTTCATCATACAAACCACATTTTTAGCCTCTGATTTGTAGTTATGTAACAAATGTAATAGAACACAATCAAAACATGTTTAGATTCTTTGCATTTCAAATCAGTGAGGTTGTTGTTTTATTCATTTAAACCACAAGTAATTTTGATTTCCATAACTCCAGGAAAGCTGTTTTAAAGTATTTTATATAAGGTACTTTTGCATGTCCACTATTGAGTTAATTCAGTAGGAATAATAAAATATGGCTATCTCTAGTGGTTGAAGTTTCCTGTCAGACAGCAATGCTGTAAATATATACTTCAAAATCTGTAATATACTGCACCTACATCATCTCTTTAGCTTTCTACATCTGTTTTTTATCGATCCTATTGACATTTTTCCAAAACAAAGACATGAAGATACAACTATTCTTTCCACTGAGTGTTTCTCATTGGAACTGAAAATTGTTCATTGACATTGAAAATTGTTCCTCAACAAGCAGATCGTGAATTACATTTTAGACATTTTCACATGGACTTTTTCAGATGGAAAATTGTTCTGTCAGGAATTGCTTTACTAGTTAGAAGCATTAGTTACACAAGGTCTCCAGAGCTTTGGGCTGAGGATATGTCTTGCTTGTACTCTCTTTCTCCATTAATACCTTAACCTAAATATGTGACAGTCTGCCTATCTGTTTTCAATATTACTGTAATGCAAATACATATATTTTTAATTTTACTAGATGAATCAAGATATATTCAAAATACACACACTGTTTATTTTTATTTTTTATTTAATTTTCCAGGAAATGGTCTGGAGATATAGCTATAATTAAATGAAATACTTATGTTTAATCTATTTTTTTATATACATGAATACAAATATTTAGTTTCAGGTTGTGAAAATTTTCATTCAGATTGAACTGAAACATTTTGTGCTTATATTATTTTATTGGAGATAAACAAACTTAAGTAATTAAATTTGTTCTCCAAAAAGGTATTTTAAATTGAGAGATCAAACTACTGCATTCTTCTGATATATGAAAAAAAGTTTTGATTTTCCATTTGGTTTTACTTTGTTCAATATTTAATTTTTAAGATATCGCAAAAAAAAATTGTTTACCTCTGTTTCAATTTTTGGGAACATGGTATTTGCCAAAATAATAATATCAAGTTCATTTAGCCTTACTTATCTTCTGCATTTCTTAATTCTACTGCTCCTTTGTAAATTCCCGATACCTTGTCTACTTTTTATATTAGTGGCAATATTTTAATGATCAAAATCTCTTTGGCCCACAAAAATTGTGTTCTATGTCTAGAATACACTCTGACAAATGAGTGATTACATGGCGACAAGGCTATTCCCATTTTTTTTTTAAACCTCAGGGATATGTTGGAAAAAGATTGAGTTGAGTAATATTTTCTGCAGATTTCTTCATTATTTTAGGAATAGATAGGAAACTGTGAACTGGCCAGAAGCTTTTCAAAGAACTGTCAGAAGCCATATTTTAAAGTGACAAGTCTAATTTGTAAACAAACCCTCAGGGTTCTCCTTGACATTCCTGTATTTTGAGGACTCAGCCTACCATAGAGATTCCCTGTAATCAAATATTTCTCAACAGATTCTCCATTGTATTGAAACCTATTCTCAGAAATAGGATGAACACTTGAGGGGAACTGTAGAGGCTGCCTTGACTAAATGAAGTGTTGAAGTGGAAGCAGGTGTAAAATGAAGTAATTTTAGGGAAGGTTTTGACTTGGATAGATTTTTTTTGAACCACTGAGTGTTGTTAATCTTGAAAATTTCTGGAGTACTTAACCTCTAAGCCAGACCTACTGTATTATCAGGATTTACTTTGTATTTACCTTGTTGGCTTTGGAAATGTTATTCACTTGACACACTTGGAGTTGTGAAGGCTGCTGTCCTCCTTAAACTCTCCGTTTCTGATGGATACGCAATTTTATTTTTTTTTTCCATCTTCAGAATATTATTTAAACTTAATTACAAGCTGATGGTCTCATCATTTTGATTCCATTCCCACCAT
>KZ506875.1:124525-136598 GCA_002844005.1 Limosa lapponica baueri | reverse complement strand
TGCATTTGTTTGTTTGGGGTTTTTTGGAGAGGGGGTATTCTTTTTTCATGTTATGAGTAAATTGAAATGATTCCCATTTCCAGGTGAGCTGGCAAGGAAGAAAATGATGAAGTCAGTACAGAGGTCTTGAGATATAATGCATTGACAGATAAGCAAAAAGCAGCTCTGGCAATCTCAGTTCATTACAGAAGACATAAATCAGAAAGACCTGATTTGGTCAGAACATATGGAGATGCCATGTAGCACAGGAAAAATGTTAATACTGTAACCTGTCATAATGTCAGAATTATTGTGAGGTAGAAAACATGGGGATGGCCATAAAGAGTGCTTGGATTGCTATGGGACATGCAGACAGGTTTGTCAAATTCAGGTGCTGGGGTGGACAGAAGGAAGTCCTGCCAAAGCACTCCTTGGGATAATGCACTGATTATTGAGCCCAGGTGAAAGCTTAACTTAACTTTATTTCCCTTTCCCCGCCTTTATCTTTCCCAAGATGAAAATGCTCTATAAATTCAATTCCAATTCAAAAACAGGTTTTGAACACCTAAAATCCCAAATTTCTATTTCCTGAATGTTTTTTCCAACTTTGTTCCCTTGCAAACATCTAGTGTCTACAAATGCTGACATGCATGTTAAAAATGCTACAAAGATGGGACAATATAATTTCCTCAGACTCTGCAGAGAAGCATCAATTATCCACAAAGCAGTAATATTGGGCTTGGTAAGGTATGTTTCCTTGCCATTTTTAATTTCCTTGGGCAAGATGTCAGCATATTCCAGGTAGGATTCCAGGAAGGTCATATCTACGTGGGGTATGTGGGCAGATAAGGAAGACTAAGATTCACAGTGAGGTTTATAAAAGTATCCAATTAAATGGTGGATTAAAATAATAAAACCTAAGCTGAAAAGCATCAAATGTGAAAATAAAACTCTCAAGGTATTTAACACTCTAAAAAATCTGAACCGAAGTGAATTTAGAAGCACGCACCACGTGGAAAAATCAGTGGGCCTTCTGTTCCTAGTTATTTATGAGCTTAAGAAAATTCCACCTTTGACAACTGTCACTTTTTGATTTTGACAAAAAAAAATATACATGCCCCAGTTCTAGAAATAATTGCAACCTCATCTGAAACGTTTGATGTTTGAAACAGTTGTAAGAGGAAAAGATCACACAGATGTTTTTGCTTGTTTCCACTTACTTTGCTGTATTAAAAAAGAAAATAATTAGATGGATAATGCCATTCTTCTGGTCACCTGGGAGCAGTAGCTGCCAAACAACGTTTGACAAAGCCAGTGAGTGGACTGGACTGTTTCAGTGTTTTTTTATGGCTGCTACCCTTATCAGTGTCTATAGTTGCTGCAATGAATTATTAGTCTAACTAAGACAAAAATAATGTTAATGTCCCAGAGTTCTCTTGCAAAGTAAAATGAGTGATGTGCCATCCTCATGTTTGGATCCTATTTAAAATGTAATTCATGACATTTTCCAACAAAAGTTGCAATTAGTGTCGTGGACGTTGCTGTCATTGCATTCCAAACACTTCGTTTCTTGTCTGTCAAAATCGGAGCAGCTGTCACAATTCCACTGAATTGAAAGGATTTGTAATTAGAAATCCCTACTTTACAGAATTTCCAGTATACTTTAGCTAAAGTCAAAGTAGCAATTATATAGATTTCAGTCAGAAATGCAGTCTTCAAACTTTTTTAATAGAAAACATTGCCTTTTCCTTTATTCTTAATTCTGGGTGTGATTATGAAAAATGGAAGTTATCTGAGATTAAAATATTACTGTATATCCTCAGCATTAGAAAGTAATACTGTGTGTTTTTTTTAATCATGTATTTATTACATATAATCCTCTATCCCTTTAGTCTTTTATAAGGTTGAGGCATTTACTATAGAACTAATAAAATGTAGTGGGCACATTAAAGAGATATTCAGAATCAGAGACTGAGTTTACATCACAGTTTTTCATATCCTCAGAGAGACAGATTCCACCAGAAAATTCTTGGTATTAAAAAAACAGTGAAGGATCCAGAAAATTACCTGATGCAGCTACAGCCCCCACAAAACTACTGGTTTGGGGCAGAATAAGGAGGGAGAATTAGTTGTAAACCTTTCATCCAGCCCACAGATCTCTACGGGGGCTGTTGTTATAGCAATATTACAGAATTTCTGAAAAGGATTGCAGCTGCGACTGGCTTCATTCATTTATTAAGAGGTATTTTTAATTAGTCTAAATGTCATGTAACCTGGACAACCATGAGACTTAATCCTTCAAAAAAATAATTTTTTCAAGAAATTCCAAGATATTGTTTGCACAATCTTTGCAAATATTTCTGCTTCTTAAAAAAATCTTCTTAAAACTTAAACTTTATTCCTCACCAGAGACATTATTCAGACAATTGATTATTGCAATTTGCTTATCTCTAATCCCAGGAAACTCACCAACACAATTCTTAGAGAGTAACAAATACATACAGCAAAATATTAAGAGTCAGGCCTCTGTCCCAAATTTCTGCAGAAAGATAACATGACAGTTAAATAACAAGGGAGTTAAACTTCCTTATGAGCAAACATAAATGTTTAAGTTTGTTGAATAAATTATTCACTGTTAATCATTCTTTTATTTCCAGGTATGTTTGATTTGTTTCCCATTTGAATATCCATTTCACCTTTTTTAATAAATTTACTGTCTCCTCTTATACAAAAGCCCTTATTTTCAGAGCTAGACATCTGAAGTAAAAGCACACTGAGACATCCAAAGAAGTGACCTGATTTTTAGAAATGCTAGAACTCAGCTCCCAGTGTGATCAATATATATCGATTCCACATACTACATTCTCTTTATGCAGTTGAAAACATACCAATATTGCCATCTACTATTTCATCAGGAAGCTATCAAAAATTTTTAGATATCTGTGTTATTGACAAAATAAAAGTGTCAAACTATTAGTATATACTGTTAGTAATACTCAACATTGATTTGTAGAGTTTGAATTAGAGAACTTATTTATGTACACTCTGAAATGCAGCAAATGTTTTCAAACTGAATGGTATAGATAAGGGCTTAAAAACTGTCTCTGACCTCTCAGCTAGTTCACTTGAAATCTTCTTTCTCAGAGATGTAGTTATCAACAGTACATATTTATAGCCCACATTTTGTGTAAGAACAGTTTCCCTGTGAAGCCAAGTGACTGATCCTGAAAAGTTTGTTATATTTTGTTCATATCATTCTCATCATCTTGAAAATGCCATAACTTCCCTCACCTTAAGGCTCTTACTGGATTATAAACTGGAAAAATCGACATCCTATCTCTGTTAACCTTTGGCAAAGCTTGGGGAACTATTCCTTGCTCGTGAAAAAGCCATCTAATTGCTAATCTATAATCCTTTTAATATGCTCTACGTTTTGGATTGATCTATTGCCAGCTGACCCAGCAGTGCCCATGGCTATATTAATCCTATTATTCACATGTTCCAATGGAACTCTTTAATGAAGCCTGAAAGGCTTGCATACTACTGATATTAAGGGTGGTTACACTTGTATTGCACCTAATTATGGAACATTCTATTGTATCCCCTAATTGTGCAAATTACATTTTTCCCAAGGCATAATTTATTTAGATTACAAACTTTATCATATTGTTTTCATCTGTGTTCTTTTGGGGTTTTTTTGGGGGGGTGGGGTGGTGGTGGTGACTTATTTACAGCTTCAGTGCTATGGTTTTAATATACTAATAAGCATTACTTTGCTTGACCAGACTGTAAATAAAATTAGCAAGGTAAACAATGATGTTATGAAAAGTAGGAGTAATAAATAATAATAGTATCTTGTATATTTAAAATTTAACCCAAAGATTTAAAAATACTCTAAAAATAACGATAAATTGGTGGGCCTTAAAATACTCTTTTAGGAAAGCGTATTTAACAGTATTATAATTTTCTAGAGAAAGAAATTAATCAAGCATGTTAATAGTAAAGATACTTTACTATCATCTGGCACAGTTCTTCAATCTTGACTCTTTGACATTTTTTCTTGTGGAAAATACAGGAATAGTAAGCTTTGCATTGACTTCTCCTTTAGGAGTTCAAAGCAATTCACAACTGTTGAGACTGATGGAACCACTTTTGGTGTCCCACACTAAAAAACAAATCTGTCTTTTCACTCCGTGCATTGCACAGCAAATAAAACACATCATCTGTAAGCACTGCATCAGAAAAAAAGTTTCTAATCCAGCCATCCGTAATCCACTGCAACTTGGAAAATAAAGGCCCCTATTCCCTCCACTAATGCCCTTCACTGAGTCTTATTATGGTTTGGGTCATGTATCTCCACAAAACCTGCCCTGCAGTTACTAGAGAAATCACTTACCCTTCATGATGCCATAAGAAAAATAATAGCCTGCCCTCCCAGAAAATCACTCAAACCGATTGTCACATGTGTTATCCTGTCAACCATCCCAAGAAATAAGAGCATCAAGAACAGAACCTGTGTTTTCTTAACTGTATCTCTCCTATGTTAACATCTTATCCCGACTTAGTAGTAGACTCCATTCACTTTGTATTGGAAATTAATATTTTATTATTAACCCTTAAAAATTAAAGATTAAGGGTGTTGCAATGTCCCAGCTGCTGAGTGATCAGCAGAATAAACATGCTCTTCATTGGCAGAAAAATAAATATCAAAGCCTCCGCTGAATTGTTACCTTCAGCTTCCTGAGCTTTCTCTCTCAGATCTGTTTCAAAATACTAAATCTAACCCATAAAGCATAAACTTAGACAAGTAACGTGACAATGGAATATTGATTACTTTCTTAGCCTTACTAAGTCTTAAGTATTTATATTTATTAAATACAGATTGACAACAACATATACGTACAATAACCAGCTTATATTACACAATACTGTGCAACTGGCTGTTTGCTTTTGCTTCCTAAATGCCAGAGAAAATGAGGATGTGTGCATGTTGTCTCTGAAATACTTTACTGAGGTTGTCTAATCGGAATGCTATATATAAAATAATAATTAAATTATTATATAATTATATATATAAAATATATATATATAATCCAATATAATGACTACAGTTACTCTACCCATAAGCAAGAGTCACGTGTCTAATTCAGGATAATATTTTAAAATCTACTACATTGTTTTCTTTGGGGGTCATAGCTGTAGATGAACAAATGCAGCAGCAGTTGCACATTACTCAATATGTATGTGCTCTCTTGACAAAATATGGGTGTCACAAAAATCTCAAGGAAGAAGAATTCCACCTGGCAAGCAGTGACACACACTTTGATTTTTGCTTTTTTGCAAGGCAATTGCTTTCCCTGGACCCTCTGCTCAATCCCTCCGTGGGGCTTTCCACAGGGAATCCTTCTTTCCTCTCTGCACATGCAAAGCAAATCAGAGACACTGATCTGTTCAGAGACATCTGTCTCTTCATGGCATCGGGAATTTGAGACCTATCTCAGAGGACCTGTGTCCTGCAACATAGACCCAGGCAGCGTGTCCCACAATTAAGAGACCAGGCACAGCTCCAAGGGGATTTCTCACGCTATTTTGCCTCCCTTCCCTAAGCAGTAGGAGGTACCTATGCAACCCCCCTGACACACTCCCCAAACTAAAGGTATCACCTAGATATAAGATGTACTGTGCTTAACGAGACTTGATAAGCCAGAATTGGAGTTTCATATTCACCTGGGGTTTAACTGCAACCCAGCTACCCACTCTGAGTAATCCTTTGCCTTACCAGTAACCTCATTGTCATTCCAAGGAATAACTCTCTGAATTAGGTGCTATTCAGCATGGACAACAGAGTAACAAACTAGGACACAGAGTTGGTAAGAGGTATAAGTGGAAAAATAAGTAGCTCAACTAAGGGAAATCAATAGATTATTCAACCTTTGGCAATACATGCTATTAACATAAATGTGCTCATTAGTCTGCTAATAGACTTACCAGCCAAAAGCATTTTTCCCTCTAGGAGCATGAAGAGCACAGAAGGTAAGAGAGTCTCCAACTCATTGCATCATTTTAAAAGAGAACTGTGTCAATGTTGAATATGTTTCCTTTGACTAGTATTAGCAAGTACTCACAAAATTTAAAAAACAAACAAACAAACACAAATAAACAAAAAAAACCACCCCAAACAACTGGCTATGCAGGACATCAGCATTGCTCAGTTGATAGCTTAGTTGAAATTTGCTTGACTAACAGCAAACTGGAAACAATTAAAGCAGGCCATTAAGAGGATTGAGGACCAAGTGAGGACAATGATATAAATCAAGTAGGCTGAGGGTATGAAGGGCCCATAAGATTCATGGATTGAATGTGAAAAATTAAAACCGTCTGAGGAGACATATGTAGAGGTTAGTTGTTTTTTTTACTATTTCAGATTCCTGAGATACTGAGGAAATCCTTTATGTTTTCCATTATTAACATTTCAATTTTTTATCAGCTCATTTGGTTAATGTATTATTTTTGAAAGAAACAAACAAACAAACAAACAAAAGGTGGCTAAGTTTTTAGTTTTGGAAAGAAGGAGAAGAAGAAGGAAGAAATTATTCATATCATCTTTGATTTTGAGTTAATGATACCAATTACCACTATCAGTCCACATTATTTCTAAGAAGTTTGTGATAGTTTATAGTTAGCAGCTATATTTGTGTATAACTTTTCTCTGAGACTTGCTCAAGTGAATTGACGCAGATTTACTTGCATCTTAATGACTTTTTTTTTGTCAAACACTTTTAAACCATTTTTAATTGCTCTCAAGAAATCATTATTTACTTCCATAAGGAGCAGTAACAGTTCCCCCATTTTTTAAACTTAAAAATGAGGTGATCTTTTCTTTCTGGGAATTAATGAATTTTTAACTCTGTAGGTTGTCGATTTGTAGTTTGGATGCCACTGAAATAAGCTTTGAACATCCTCAGCAAGAGAGCCTTATAATGGTTCTCTTGTTTATGATACAGGCAGAGAATCTGAAATAAAAAAGTGAAAGCGATTAAATTACTTCACTAATATATTAATGAGCTCTCTTAAAATTATCAGATTCACAAGTACGTTAGACATACTGTGTTATTAGGTTAACTTTACTCCAGGAGTTGGCTAGCAGAGCTTACTGCAGCCTTTAGTTCCTGACCTTTAGTTCCTGACCAAAATTTCAAAATTTTGACATTTTGAACAGTTTCCATGTGTGAGATTAGTAAATCATTTCTCTATTGTTTGCTGGATTACATCTGTTATTTACCTTCCCCAGAAATATGTATTAGAATTTGCATATCACCAGTTTATCACAAAGATTAGTTATTAATTCATTGTAATAACTTGCAAGCGCAACACGTGGCACTTCTCCACAAAAAGTACAGCTTTAATTTTAACTTTAATTAAGTTTCCCAAAATTAAACCGACTGCCCGCTGTATCGTTTTCCTGGTACTATAATGTATTCCTAATTTCTACCAACATAACGTGAGTGAGTCAATACTTAGAAAATAAGTGACAGTAGATTCACAGATTAAGCACCCATTGTAAAGAACACATCAACTATCTTCAGAAGTCCAAACTAAAAGTTAATTGTAAATTGTCATAACTATCTGATAGGGGAGTTGATCGATCAAACAACTTTAAGCAGCAATATATTTCATAAAACAGTAAGAACCTTGCGGCAAAGCCATCAAACAGAAATAGCAACATTAATCAAAAATGGCTCACTGCAATAAGTGAAGGTTTAATAAGTATAAATGTACTGAAGCAAAACATTTAGTTAACCCTACGTGCTCTGCTGAATCAGCAGACTGAACCATGGGTTGTTCTAGTAAAACATACCTGTATCATAAAGTAACTGAAGAAATCATTTCCTGTGGTGCAAACTACTTATTTATTTATTTCCATTGAGAAGAAAATTTCAGTACTGAAGAAGAGAGAGAGGGAAATCTATAGTTCATTTACAGCAGGTAAAAATAAATATTTTGTTTATGCTAAGTCTAATGGAAAATAATATTACTTGAGTGGAATATTCAGATTGTTTCAGGAAAATCCTATATTTTTTCTTAAAATCTGATGAAAAAGAAGGTTCTCGCTAAATGTTGCTAAATAGGATAAAAAACATTTAACTAATTTTTTTTTTGCCATATATTCACATTTTTTTTTATATCAATGCAGACTTATCATTGGGGTTTTTTCTACTGTGAGTTGAAATTTCTGGCACAGGAAATTCACATAGATATTCACATCTCACATCTACCCATGCACTTTGAACTGCTGGAAAAAGGACTTTGGCTCTTCCAGTGGCAGTAAATATGTGGGGGAAAAGATACATTGACTCAGGTAGTAACAGCAAAAAGAAAGAATTTGTCTCTCTCTTCTCCCTTCCTCTCCCACACTAGGCTTATACTAAAATCTTCAATATATTTCAAAGACAAATTATGTAAATGAAGTCAAAATTTTACTCACTGGAACATACATTTGAATGCTGGAAGACCTAAGTTCAAGCCATTTCTGGATTCAAACCAGGAACTTGAATATCTTTGTGTGACAAAACAGTACTCTGGCAAGTTGTCTCCAACTAGTCTCCAACAGATGTTTCTTGATATCTCTTTCTCAGTTTTGAATTGTTAGTGGTATAAAATAACTTCCAGTGCTGTAAAAACTCTACATAATAAGTCCATGGTAGGAAAGACTTTTAGAAGAAATTAAAATTATCTACTGCATCAGACGAAGTAGCTGGAAATAGCAAACAGACCTTAAAACTCAATTATTTCCCAATGTTTAACAAAATAGCAGCAAATGTAAAATAAATCACACTTCAAAACAACAGATTTAAGTTAAACCATTATACTGAACAATCTGCAAGGACAAGCTAGTGATCAGGTAAAAAATAATGAAGTATGAGCCAGAAAAGACAAGGGAAGAGACTGTAATGTATCTGAAAAACAGTATTACAATTAAGTCCATAAATCGCATATATTTCAGAGTTATCATTTTAATTTAAAGACATCTTTTAAGGGTTTGTTTTGGTTTTTTTTACTGCTCTGTTGAGCATCAAAACTAATAGAACAGGAAATAGTTGTTTTGTTAAAAATTTTCTCCCACTGAGTGTTAGATGACCAAGTGAATCCACTTTGAAAGAAGGTGATTGCATTGCTTCACCTGCATAGTTTCAATGTGGCATTGGGCACAGAATTACCACTAGAAGGAAGCACTTGTCATATTCCTGAATGTTGATGTTCCCTTTGGGATACTGGGGGAAGGGATTGACTGTGCTGGCTTCAGTGGACAGGTTTGTCAATTGTTGCTCTGATAAGGTCTGGCTCCATACAATATTAGCTTGGTGGATGTTTGGCTCTTGTGATGAGTCTGGCAAGCCCAAGGAGGTGTGAAAATTAACAGAACTTTCTTTTTAAGGGTGAGAAACAGAGAAAAGTATTTTAAGATACTGTGTGTCAGTACCAATTGCTATCATTCAATGAATTTTCATATAGATCAGTTTATAGTTCTAGTTTTCACATGGTATAACATAGACTTTGTGGTGTTCGGGACTTGTTTGGGAATTTACATTTGTATATGACATTAAGGCATTGAGAAATTAGAAAATACATTAAAGTGGATAGCTAGTGTGATGCTTTGTGTTTTGTGATGAAGCCCTTAATTGCTTGATCTCATACTACTTTGAAAATATATGGTAATTTGAGATCTTTTTTCACCATTTGCATATAAATACATGTATTCATATAAGTCTGTCTGGAGGGAGATACCAAACTGAAAACTTTTGGTCTGAATAACAGCTAGAATGAGAATCCATCAAAAAATTTGGTTGGGAGATGCTAGACTGGTTTACAAACACGCACTGTCCCAATGCCAGAACAAGGATTGTCTATATAGACATGAATTATAATATTCATTGAGCTTATAGAAGACATGGGATCACATTTGCAAGTATTATTCTTCCATTTTTCTATTCTATCTGTTATTGTGGCTTGAATCACTTTAATCTTGATTGAATATCATATTTAGATCAAAAGAATCTTTATGCACATTTCTGAAAATATCTCCCGTGTGGTACAGTCCCACAAAGCAGTGCATTTCTAAGGGATTTTTTTCTTATTGTCTCTGGTCAGGGATATGGTAAACGGTTGTCAGGGGAAGGGTTGTCTCATCCACTGAGGTTGAGTGGGCATCTAAAAATGGAGATTTTTTTGAAGATTCTAATGAAAAAAATGGAGATTTTTGAAGATTCTAATGAAAAAAATGTATCTTCTAGTGATATTCACCTTCTTCAGCAGACCCAGAGAGAGGAAGGCGAAAGTTCAGGGAACAGTACATAAGAGTAACAGTTCTTATAAGAATTGTTTCTTGATTTTTACTGAGTAAGGTTGCACTGATCAAGACAGAAAGTTGTGGTTCTAATTGCATATTAGTTTATCACTATTTGTAAACACTGCTTCATACTTTAAAGACAGTCACTTGATTCATCGTAAGACTTACTCATGCATAGAAAACAAAGCCTTATCTTTCTGCCAGTTACTAGACTAATCTTCTCCAGACTACTCAAAAACAAAAAAAAAAAAATTGAAAAAACAAGACTTACATTCTCCTGTCTTTAAACAGGGTCTTTTTCCAAGGCTGATACAATAAAGGGAAACTTGAAAAAAAAAAAAACAAAAACAAAAAAACCACACAAAATCTCAGAATACTTGAAACGTTAACTTTTCAAAATATCATAAATACTTTCTCTTCTTCATTTTCCTGTCTCTAAAATGGCATCAACTTTATGACATCACTTGCTAGGCCACAGTTATTAGTGTAAACTTTGAAAGACAATAATGCTTAATGGCAAAATACAAAATTTGGCTTGGCTGGCATGGAAAACAACATTAAATATAGACAGAATATTGATTCCTCATAATGTAACATATTTTGCCAACTGAAGACCCAGTCCACTGAAGTGAGCAAAAAGATCATTGATTTTCCTGTGCTTTTTATATTTTAAATAAATAAACAAACACATTCTTTTATAATGGTATCACATGCTATTAAAGAAATCTTCTGGATTAAATTTGGAACCTCCCTTTAGAAAAAGCCAATTATTCACTTGGGTATTTTCCAACATAAAAACCATTGAGAATAATGTAAACAAGCAGAAAATATCATCTGAGCATGAAAACAATCTTAAATAGAAAAAAAATAAACCTTTTTCATTTTAGAATATTTCTAATTTTCCTATTAAAAATTATCCACCTTCTCTAATGCAGAATTCAATTTCCAGCACAAAAGAGATAAAACATTGATAATGTTAATGGATATTAATCTGAAATGGAATGAAGAAAAAATAGAAGCATGCATTAAAATATGTTAATGTTATTGTTTGCATAATATCCATAATATCATAATATGTTTTTAATGTATTTAGGCAAACTGGAAACAACTGACATTAACAGCAGATAATAAATCCCTTTATTTGGTACGTCCAGATATAATTTACATGCTGAGATCATTGTGTTGCTTGTCACACATTTGCAATGAAAATAACAATGAAATAAATTAATCTGGCACTACTGAAGTGGGCATGTAGTACAAACTCTCAGTGGTTTTGAGCCTAAAAAAATACCCCAAACATCCAGACAACAAACAGTATCACATATAGTAGCTTACACCAGAGAGTTCTCTTAACACATGGAGAAACTGCCAATAAGCCCTTGGAAAATATATTGCATTAAACATGTCGATAACAAACTCTATCAGCTTAATGAAACAGATGTTCAGGATTCCAAGTGGATTGAATGACACTGATAACTTCATTCACAAGTAATAGTCAATATAAAATATGATTTTCTTAATAGAGTAGAGCACAGTATTGATAATTAAATAAACTTTTAATAATGAATCTGTCACAGAGCAAGAAGTGCTATGAATCATTCATAGCTACATGCTTGAGGCAAAAAGTGAAAAATGGCTGATTTTTTTCACTTTTTTTTTCTGCCAGATTTGCTCTTCCAAATTAGCTAGTCAAACCAACTGAATAATGAGGTCAAATTTTTGACAGGGTTAAAACATCATGGGTGA
>KZ506875.1:92989-106347 GCA_002844005.1 Limosa lapponica baueri | reverse complement strand
GCAAAGTTTCCCCTCAGAAGCCTAATTTTTGAAAGCAATTTACATCTTACCAGCTATTTTAAAATACAATTAATCAGCAGAAGACTCATTTTTATGTTTAATTTTTTAGCTGAGAAGGGAATTTTGTAAGCAGACATTTATCCAGTACCAAAAGGTTTGCAAAAGTTCTGCACGCATTATTTAAGCCCTCTGTTCAGGCTACAAGTGAAACTCTCAGTGGTGCTTGCTCAGGAGACTTTAACCCAATTAAAAACCCTTGACAAAATAGGCTACTGCATTTCAGGCTCGGTTAGCCTCAGGAGGAAACGTCAGGGATAGGGACATGACAACATGGTCAATTAACATGACTTCAGATGTGTTAACCCGGCTCTGCAAGGACATTAGCTAAAGTCAAGTGAACTAACGCAATTTGACAAAGAACCTCTTTATCCATCCAAACGCACCCCAAAGACTAAGAAGGATGACCCAATGCCTGGCAGATCTTTTCAAGGAAGACACAGCAAAAATTCCATCTGGAGTCCCAGTGCATCCTTAGCTATAGCCATGTATTCAAACCTGAAATCAGACCTAAATGTTGCACTAATCCTTTGTGTCTCCTGTTTCTTTTTCAGAGCTGAACACCATTCAAATACTTTACAGGGGCAGTGGAATATATTCCCTGTCCTGCTCTCTTCTGTGATGTATCTACACTATACACCAAAAGGGCTAGCACTGGTATGGAAACCCATTAGTGTTGCCTGCCACCTATTATAATGGGTGCTTCCAAAAAGGGTTTATTTGGTTGGGGTTATTTGCCTAAGTTTTCTTTTTGTTTATACCATTTTAATCCTTCTCTGGTTTTTAGTCCCCCAAAATATATATAAAAGATATTTATATGCCTCTCAGGCTTCATCTTCTATACCAAACAAGCCAAATTGTGATAATCTGGAGTAAGGTAGACTTTTGATTCATTTGCTCATCTTAATAGCCTTCTCTATCCTCTGGAGATTTGGAAAGCATGATTTAATAGGACATTTATGTTGTTTTTTTGAGTTGAACTGTGGACATAGCAACTGCCACTAGGAGTTTGGAGTGTCCATTGTAGGGTGTTTCATCTTTTATAATCAAATGTACACTTTCAGCTTTCTGATAAAGGGAGAGATTAACATGCAAAATAAAAATGTCACCACTCACTTTGAAAGTTTCTTTGCTACCAAGTGGTCATTCTACAAACAGTTCATTGAAATTCTAGATTTCCAAGCAAAAGTGGAATACTCTTTCTAAATGTATTGACAGACTAAAGATACAAAACTAACTTAATACACTTTGAATGGAAAAGCCTCACTCATTATATAGGTCTGAAAGAATAAACCCTAGCAAATTTTAAATATGAAAACAGAGACAAACACAAGAACTGCATTGAGCTATTAGTTTGTACAGTGTGATATTGACAACATCAAAACCAAAGTTGTCCAGTGCAACAGATGACTAGAATAATGCAGAGTGGAAAATGCAAGTGCTTTTACAGTATTAAGTAAATTCTATAATTCGTACTGGATGTTAACACAGAGAACTTTTACCGGGCTTCATTTAGTCAGATGCTTTATCAAGCAAGCAAATGGAAAAACCACTGTAACTGCTCAGTGCATGTGAGGAAACACCTTTCTCACATCTGAAATCCTCTGGGTTGACGTGTAGCTCTTTTACCTCCATCAGCTTGTTTACACACTGACATGAGATGAACCTTCTCACTGGGCACATAAAACAAGGCAAAACTTCTACATGATTTGTAACTACCAAGCTCTGTGTGTGCGTGTGTGTGGCAAGCCATGAAACTATTAAACTTTTTCACCCCTATCCTTTCAATTTTTTCTTCTCCTTGCCTGGTTGTTTATTGCATTCATTGTGACCCATCTTAGATTTGATCCTGACCTCTTCAAGGCAGAGATTGCTTTCTCTGTGTATTTTGTACAGGCTGAAAATTGTTTTGGACATCAAGTAATTTGTTTCAAATAATGTTTGAAAGAACTATGAATTGATTTGGATAATCAATGTTAGCTTGTCTGTTAGTGAATCAGAAAGGAAAAACTACATTTGCTGAATAATCATTTTAGATTAGAATCTGAAAAGATTTGTAAAGGAATCTGACCAGCTCAAGTAGTTTGCAATTTGTCTCAAAATTCTCCTGGAGAAGTCTAACAGAGGAACTGAGGTAAATGTTGTTTCTTGCATCTAAAAAGAGTTTCTACCTCATGGAAGCTGTAGGACTTTACAGGCCTGAAATGGCTGACACATTCAGGTATGGATTTCAGCTGGTTCTTATGACTCAGAACAATATTATAATGACCTCTTTGTTGTTTCTATGTAATAATCATAGCTGTCAGCCATGTTACTCTCTGTAATTTCATGGTTTTCATAACCATAAGAAGCAATAAAACAAAGAACCCTCCATTTTCACCATTCTAAACTTCTCCCTCAACTCTCTTTTTACTGCGAAAAAATCAAGATAAATATTTTTAAGCAGTATTTTACCTTTCAGCACAGTGCATCCAGTGTGAATATGAACCTCATAGCAACCAAGCATACACAGACTCAACAAAAACTGTCTTTATGGTCGAACAATACAAAAAATATATTTTCTACAGTTTTTTTTTACAAGAATGTAATGACTACAGTATACAGGAAAAAGAAGAAAGTTCTTATTCAGCTGATTTAATGGTTTGCACAATACCTGATACAGTGGGGAACCAGGGCTGGGGGATTTTAAGTGCTCAACTAGCACAGATCATGAATAATGATACTAAGCACTAAGTATTTAACCATTTTGACTTATTTGCAATACGACAGGATATTTAACCATTGTAAATGTACTACTAATCAAAGCAAATTTCACCATGCATTTCCACATATTTCCTTATGCTCTTATATACCTACACGTATGCCAACACACGGCATGTGACAAAGACATAAAATAATTGAAGCAACTATTTCATAACCTTCATAACCTACAAAATAGTGACTTACCAAGCTGCAGTCACAGGAATATCAACATAAATATACACCTGTAACTATTTATAAATATATATTTCAACCTATCAGTGACTTTGCTGGAGACATTTAGCACAAACAGCATCTGCAGAAAGTGTTGAAAGTCTTACTGTTGCAAGTCATTTCATAAACCTGATTATCACTTCTTGGCAGGCTGCAGAGGAAAACCTCTTCACCATCTTTTTCATAAACACTTATACTAGTAGCCAAGGTTTAGTGAAGAAAAAAAGTATCACCCCTTCTGTGTGAGTGTGTGTGAATAATTTCTATAGGTATCTGTGGGTACAGATGAAGAAATAATAACTGGAAAACACCAGGCTGAAGATATTAAAAGGACATACTGAGGCGTAGCATCTGACAGTCTCCCAAGAACTGGTATGCTCCAGTGACCAGAGGTCCTGTTGAACCTATAAGAAATTATGAACTGAGAACACCAAGAGTTGGCCAAATCTGTGCAAGGCCACCAGCACACCCTGGAATCAACAACAGACTGTGCTTCTTGAACAACATCCAGAAAGGTGAGGACTGCAAATACTACAGGACTGTACATACCTCATAAAAGAAGTCCCTTGAAGGACTTTCCAAACATCTACCTATAAGCCACTGGTCTAACAGATTTTAAACTTTTTTAGTAGCTGGAGCCTGGGGCTCTGGCCTAGTGCTTTGCAGAAAATGGAGCAGGAGGCTAAAATTAGAGTACTCTACTGATTCCAAATAAAGGTGGCAATGAAACCACTGTGATTGGTAATGCCTAAAAAAACACGTATGGAAATGTTACTTTAGTTCCAGATTTTCCTCAGAGTTTTATTAAGCTTAACCACACCCACAAAGAAGGAAAACATTTTTCAACATCTTGACATTAAATGTCATTTTGCCTTGTCCTAGATGTCTCACATTACGTACTGTTTCCATACCCAGGAGACGACCTCTCCTGTCAGTTAGAGATGAGTTATAACTTTTAAGGTCCAAGATAGGCACAAATTGCCATTTTGTTTTACTCTCTGATTTTATATTATTGCTTTGATTTGTAATGTAGTGCAATTTCATTTGCAGTTTGTACTATCTTTCTAGGGAGATCAATTAAAGATAACCGGACAAATTCTTGATTATATTCAGAGAGTCAATTTTAATATTACTTACAAGAGGGGATTGTAATCTTATCAAAGATATAATCTCTCCAGTTTTGCTTTTGCTTACTGGGAAGTTTGAGCATTGTAATTCAAACCAATGTGATATGGAATATGAGCAAAGTCCAATTTATCGGTGTTCCATCATATAAACTAAATAAATAAGTGTAATGAAGAAAAATCAAAGCTACAAAAAATATTTCCATTAAGCTGCCCAGAAATGCAATGACATTTCTGATAGCATATTTTAAGAGGCAGCGAATCTCAAAGCCAATGCAGAGAGTGAGAGAGGAATCCAACTAATAGCAATTTCAGATGAAAATACAATATATTACTGGGTTCAGAATGACTTTATATTGTCTTTATATTCAAAAGATAGCATAGTAGCCTTGAAAGAACACAATGAGATAGCTTGACTTAACGAAATCCTGCTTTCACTGAATATGGAAATGTCTGGTACTTTCTTTTTGTACAACATTTCATGAACGGTTAATACCAGTAACATCCAACACTGGTTACAAGGTGCGCGTGAGACCCTTGCCTTACTGAAAATCAGATCTCACATCAGAATGTATAATTTTAGATATCTAACTTGAGACTTTTGTTAAATAAACTATTGAGATACATAGATTATATTTCTATCAGGCTTTCATTTTGCATACATGTCTTGGGGCACTGAAAATCCGATGTGTTTGCTATTGAACAGATGTAGGCACCTTAGCTCTGGTGAAACGAGTCAAATTCTGCTGCAAACACTAACATATTGGCATTTAAATAGAATTCAGATAATCATTTTGCAACTTTCAAAATGCATTGTTAGTCATTATTTGCACATAGGTCTAGCTAAAGAGGGCTAGGAGAGGATAGAGTGTCCTGGGCTTCACCAGGAGCATTGCCAGCAGGTCAAGGGATGTGATCCCCTCTGCTCAGCACTGGTGAGGCCACACCTGGAGTTTTGGGTCCAGTTCTGGGTTCCCCAGTACAAGAGGCATAGTCCACTAAAGGGTGACAGAGATGATTAAGGAACTGGAGCATCGTTCGTACGAGCAGAGTTGAGACTATTGAGCCTGAAGAAGGCTCAGGGGGAATCTCCTCAAAGTGCAAAGTCTCTGAATGGAGACTGTAAAGAAGGCAGAGCCAGGCTCTTTTCAGTGGTGCCCAGTGACAAAATGAGAGGCAGTGGGCACAAACTGAAACACAGAAGGTTCCACTTGAACCTCAGGAAACACTTTTCCTGTCAGAGTGATGGAGCACAGGTTGTCCAGAGAGGTTGTGTACTCTACATCCTTGGAGATATTCAAAAGCTATCTGGACCTGATCCTGAACAACCTGCTGTAGGTGATTCTGCTTAAATAAGTTTGGACAAGATGACTTCCAGAGATCCCTTCAACCTCAACTATTCAGTGATTCTGATTCTGTGACTCAGGTCTCTCACATTCATTTTGGAAAGTATCTGAAGTATGTAAGGACTTTCAAGACCAGTTTTGGCAAATATCGGCTCATGAAACCAGGGCAGTGGGAGGAATGACAAAACAGGAGTCACAAGGAACTGGGCTCAGAGTTCAGCAGTACCATCCTTTGGTGGGCCTGCAATGCTCAAGTTCAGCGACATCCCACCTCACGTGTGTGACTTGGCCTCTCAGGACTTCATGATGCTACAAGGTCTGCATCTGCTGAGCATCACTTCCATGAGCTGCACTGACCTGAAAGCCCAGTAGGCCCTGCAGGCGACAGGCAGCCTCACGCTTATCCCAAAAGGCATCCACCTAAGGGCACGTTCATCTGTGGCAGCACAATCTTTTCTAAACATCTTTTGGACCCCATGTTTAGAAGGATTTAGAGGTCTTTTAGCCAATCAAACACACTCTCAGTGGTCCCAGGCAGATTTGGTGAAGTTGTTATGTAGGCATCCAGGATGCACCACATAGAGGTCATGGGAAGAGTGGGAGCAGGGAGTGGAAGGACTAAGGAACTGGATTTGATAGCACCAAGATAGATAACTTGTCCCACTGTGGATCTCACATGAAATTAGACTCCTCAATCTCTCTTCCTGTTTACAGTACCTCTTTCAGACACAGCTGGTGCCACTTGGCTGTTGTTTATGCAGATGTTCCAGCTGTTCGGGGCTTTAATCTGGCCCTTCTGCTACAGAGTTTACAGGATAAAAAGCATTAAGCACTTTATGTGAATTATATATCATTCACAAACTAGATGTTCCCAGCTTCTGTAACAGTCCATCTTCAATGCCTCCAGGCTGCAGCCAGTGCTCTGAGCAGCTAGTCAGTGGGGAAAGTTGCAGCAGGACTTTGGTTGCTTTGAAGCCGCCGGTTGCAAGAGACTATACGTGAATCTGAATTGGGCACCTGGGAGCTTAGGCTGTAGTTACAGCTGTGAAAACAGCAGCAGTGCCAACACGGTGAATCTAAGCACCAATCTGTTGTTTGGGGAGCCTGAGTTATTTCGAAAGCCCCAGCAAATGACTGGCAAGGAGACTTAGGGCTACAGCTATAGCTTGTGATGAGATGTTTCACAGAGGTGCTGTCTCAGCTTCTGAAGTGGAGTAGTCACATCAGGTGAGGTCCACTCCAATAAGTAAATTTACCCTCTCAGAACGGGATGGTTGCTTGGACTAAGAACCCCGCTGAGACTGGAATAGTTGCTGAATGGGAGAAACTTCAATTAGGAAAGAGAGCCCTCTGTTCCACCTAAACATGAGGAGGAACTTCTTTCCTTTGAGGGTGGCAGAGCCCTGGAACAGGCTGACCAGAGAGGATGTGGAGTCTCTGTTTCTGGAGACATTCAAACCCCGCCTGGACACCTTCCTGTGCAACGTGCTCTGGGTGACCCTGCTCTGGCAGAGGGCTGGACTAGATGATCTCCAGAGGTCCCTTCTAATCCCTACCATGCTGTGATTCTGTGGTTCTGCTCACAGCTGTGCAGAGTAGATATCTCAAACCTCCTTTGTCTCTCAGTGACTTATGAAAACTGGACTTCAGGTTCCCAAGTCATTTTAGAGTGGGATTTGACTTCTATTTCTCAGTTTCTGGAACAAAAATTATTGTTCTACCAGTAAAGAGTAGATGGCAATGGCGGAGTTAACTATGGTACATTAAGGGCTTATGTTCCCATGAGACGTGTCTCACATCAAGACCGTAAGTCTCTCACTTCCCCAAGAAACAAATCCAGAAACATCTTTGAAGCAACCCATTTGAAAAAAACACTGTTTTCTCATTAGATAGTGTCAAACTTTACCTTCTGATACTTGCATATGTTCCTCCTGTTTGTAGTAAAGCTCTGAGATGCTGACTTCTAGTATCACATTTCAAAGTTATAGTGGTATTTAATGAAAAAATAATCCAAAATGTTTCTAATCTACAATAAAAACAGTTTTGCCTATGCGCTCTCCATTTAGAAAATCTGACTATTTTAAATTAAACTTGTGGTAACACTAAATGCCCCATATTTATTTAGTAATGTTAAATAAAATTTGCCACTTGTTAGGGCTAGCTACAGAACATAAGGCTTACTGACACTTTTTTTCTGCCTAAAATGAGACTTGTAATTCAATTATGTACTCATAGGGGGAGAAAATGGTGCATGTTCCAGCCAGCAGCCCCCATTGTCCACATGTGCATTCTCAGATCAAACAGATCTAATAATTCCTTGTTAAAGTCATCATTTCCCATTAGATGAGCAACTGTGGCTGGTAAAAGGTAATGGTTACAGTGCGTTACACAATTAACACAGTGTGAAATGAACTGAAATATGTTTTCTAAAGAGGATTTTCAATGGAAATGGAGTATTTAGACTCTGCGTTTCAAAGATACAGATCCAAATGTGGGCTGTGCTGAATGTTTTTACATAACTGACAGTGTGCTCACTCATGGCAGTTCTCCTACTACAAGTTAAAATTAGTATGTTGTCAAAAACATATCAAACATTCTTTAGGGCTATGAAAGAGAAAACTCACATTAGAAGAAAATCACTTGAAGTTGTCTGGATATACATAAATGATGGAAATGTTTTCAGGCTTTGTAATGGTTTCTGCCACAAAATGTACTAAAAATTCAGATAATCACAAGGACTGCAATGGATAATAGACAGCAAGTTTACTGTAAGTAGAATGAACTCAGAAAAGAAAATTACATTGCTCTGAAAAAAAAAAACCAAACTAGCAAAACCATGAGTGAGCAGTTTACCGTGTTTTCTACATGATATGTGCCAAATTACCCAAGTATAACTCAAGTAGTCAGTGAAACACAATATCCAGCAGTTCAGAGATACAGAAGTTGCTTATCAATTCATGCAGCTTATATCTGTCAATAAAGAGAGCAGGTCTGGCAGCAGATATCTGACCTGAAAAAAAAATATTCCCTATGTCCTTTCATGTAGTAGAACATTTTTTACTACCTATTGGCTAAATGCAACTCCATGGAATTGAAGGCAATGAGACCATTTAATATCTCACCTGGGTAATGACTCATCGCTGGAAGTTGCCAGAAGGTGCTCCAGAAGATAATGTTGCAAGTTCTGTTCTTCAACTGCATAAATCCTTAGGGCCAACTTTTTAAGATTTATGCCCTGTCTCTAGGGGCAGGTGGTGACTATTATGCACCAGCTCCAAGCCAGAGTCATCAAAGTCAGCTGAGACTTTAGAGCCTTTTAGAGAGGTCATTTAGACCTTGTTAACAGTCCTTCCTTCCCAAATGGATTTATTGGTATGAGCCAGTCTCACCAGCTCAGAGCACTGAGAAGAGTTGTGTGCAAGTGGCAGCCTCTGGCCATGTAGATAATTCCTGAGATACTGTTGTGCTCAGCAGAACAAATATCTAACCTTGAGGTGGTCTTTGGTGGCAAGACCTAACCACATGTTAACTAGATGCAAAGATATGGTTAAGCATCTTAGAAAAGGATTTCAGAAGACTGCCACGTACTGGGGTAGAGAGAATCAGGCAAAGCTAAATTCAGCTTCCAGTCAGGATAAGATCAGACCATTTAGTAATTAAGTTACACTTAAAAAAAAAAAAAAAAGTGACACGGTCAGATGTGTCTTCCCCTTAGGACAGGAAAACCTACCAGGTGAAGGGATACAGAAAATAGATGTGGAAATCAAGAGGGGCTTAAAACCAAGGGTCTATCTACAATATACAAAGGAGCACATTCCAGAAATCTCCCTCTATATTTTTTTATTTCTATTTTTATTATCTTTTTTTCTATCTTGTTCTTATGCTGGATTTCTTTATCACAATTATTCTATTGCTCTGTTCTTGAATGTTGCTTTACTGCAAACCTCTATGCTTGTCCTTAAGGCTTTCATTTTACAAGCCCACAAGGCATTAGGTGTTCAATGAGACCGGTTCAGAGCATACTTGTTGGATACACATTTTGTCCTAGCGATAGGGTACAGCAGCATTTAGATAGTTTTGAGGTACTATACAGTATCTCCATATCTCCTTTTCTTCCTATTCCTCCCTAACCTTCCCTTTTATCATCCATACTACACACTTTCAAGCTCCCGCCTCAGTTTAGCTGTTTTTTGGAACAGGGGCTACCTATTTTTGCCGCTTCACAATGGTTGAGATCACAGATCCCACCATGTAAATAGTAAGTAATAGTAAGCAATAAATAAATAATCATCTGACAGATGTCAAAAATCAGTAATTCCATTCCTCTTCTTGCAATGGTCTGAAGGGAGACAGAACCTTTTGTAGTACTGTTCCTGTTGCAGTATCAAGATCACACTCTTTATGTTCCCTGGGAGGGGGATGAAGAGGTGTTTGGTTTTGAAGGTGAGGAAGACAAGCCATGAAGTAATATATCCACTGAATAGATCTTGCCTCTCAAAAAGAGAAAGGAAAGACTGATTTGGCTGTCTTGTCCACCCCAGTGAGAAGATTCAGTAATGTTAGTCAATGAGACAGTTACACCTTTATGCAGCCTGTGACATCTTTGGTTTGTGGGAGTATTCACTAAAATCCTGACAGAAAATCCAGTGACTCCAGTGTGAATCTTGTCACAGGTTTCAGTGGGCTTGAAGTTAGGTATCACATGAGCAGTCAGATACGCATTTGAGACTGCTCCAAAAGCGAGTGCTTCAAATCATGTCAGTGTTTTCATTTAAGCAAAGAATGACAGGAAATACAGACCCAAAACCGACCCAATGTGAACACTTTGAAGACTTGAATCCCTCAGAGTGTAAATTTGACCTTGTAAGTATGACCTCTGTGAAAACGATGCAATGTGACTTGCCTGAACACTGACATGTTAGAGTGTGATATCTCATTCCAGAGTTGAAAATACGCACAAAAGAAAATATCAACTCTTAAATCAAACACACCATACCCGTTTGAAGATGATGCCCAGTTAGGTTACTTCAAATGATTGGCAGACAGAGTTTGCAGTCAAATCTCTTATAACCAGCAATTTATTTTCAGTCCGCAGACCTTCCAAACTACTCTTCATGAGTCAGATTGTCCGTACATGATTTTTTCAATACACTGAGGGCATTTGAGAGTTCAAACTTACAAAGAAAAGATTGGCAGTAATGATGTTCTTCAATAGCTCTTTTCAGAAACTTCAAAACAATGACCTGTAATTGTAAATGAAGAAATGTTGTCATCTCTCAGCAGAATGACTTTTCTTCAAGTGGAATATGTGCAATAAAGGCCCTTATGTAATTGTCTAGAGGAGTGGTGAAGGGGACAGAGGGAAGTGTGGGGATCTTCACACAGGACATGCAGAAACGGCCAGGGGTAGGAAAAGGAGACGGATCTATCTTAATTCCTTGAACAGCAGCAAGCAGTGTTGAGTGACACAAGACTATCTGGATGCAAGAGCTGGCACGGTGCCACACGGAAGAGCGGCTCAGCAGTTGTTGTCTCCTTCCATCGGCATAGTCCTTGGAAAGGCGAGGTTCCACTCTGCCCTTACTGGTGCTGATGGTTAACAGGGCTAATAACAACAGAAATATAAATAATTGAAGAGCAGAATGACACACCTCTGACAGAATGTCTGCAGGAAATGAGCCAATTTATGCTGGTCAGGCTGTGAGGCAACTGCGAATAATTAGTATTTTTGTTCTAATAGTGAACAACACTGAAAATAAACTAAGTATATTGACTAATCAGTGAAAAAGTAAATAGAGAGAGAGACACTGCCCTCCATTGCGATGTAAATGGTCTTTCCTCTGTTTAATTAAACTGTAGAGGTTAGGTTCACAGAAGGACAAATGCATCTTGAAGCCCATCAAGCTTGTCCTGATGACACTGAGCCCAAAGTTTCAAAAAATTCTTTCTTAACTTGAATATATATTCACCTTGAATAACCAGACTTGCTTCTGCAAAAGATTTCAGGCCAAAATTACCCTTGTTCAGCTGTTGTCTATTAGGCAAGGAGGTAAAATCTACACTTCTCACAATTTTCAACAATAAAGCTCCAGGACACTTGAAAGCTCCTACTCCACTTAAGTGCTGACCACAATGAACATTTGAATACCTAACATATGCCTAAGCCTGAGACATTTCTCTTCCTGAATCCTCGGAGGTGTTTGACCCAGTAGACTTTTTCAGAGCACATAGAACAGAAAAGGATAGGAATCGTAGTCTTAGAAAATGTAGCTACAGTGGGGATGTTGACAGAGTAGAGAACCAAATTAATGTTTTCCACTTTCTAGGCAAGTGTTGTAACCAAACGGTTCTCACAAGAATGGTGAGGATGAACCCTGGATATTTTTAAAGGGAAATCTTTGCTCAGTTCTTTGAAGGAAAGAAAGGACTGAGAGCTGATTCAACTTATACTGTGGCTGTCATGAGATCTGAGTCAGAGAAAAAAATAAGACTGAGCGGCTGAAAACAATAGGCCAGGAGAAGAAGAAACAGAAACCTTCTTTTATCAGCAATCTGCAGAAATGATACTGGTGTTAAATGAAATAACTTCCTCAGTTCCAGTCCAGGCTCCACAAGTCTTCAACTGACTTTGGCTATCTTGTGAACTTACTTCCCTCCAGACCAAAAGCTGTGCAGCTGTGTCACCTCAATGATGTTCTCACATTTAAACCTGTCACGGAGGTTTATTAGCACAGGAGAGTGTGTTAATGCAACTATATGGCTTCCTCTTCATATTCATTCTGATCGGAGCACTGGCCAAGTCTGTCTCTGCCTGCAAGTAGCCAAACAGACCTGAACCTTCGTTTCCACATGAAGCTGCACCACGTGTTGTAATAGTCACATTAGAACCAGAGGTGAACAGAGAGCTGACAGCTAATAGTTAAACAGTGTAAAGGGTAGCTGTAGGTGAATTTTGTCCTCCAAATATTTGCAGTTAAAATTTTATAAAGAAGGATCAAATTCAGTTTAAAACTAAATGACAAAAATTGAATGGTGATCAAAATCAAATAGCATTTATAAAGGTTAAAATCCTTGTTTTGATGAGAAGGCAGTATTAACATATAATGTTAACCTTGCATAGCTTCTCTTAGGCGTGTGGTGCCCATTAAAATATAGGAGCTTGTCTTAGAGTTATACAAAAGCCATTGGCCCAGTCTGGAACCTCTGAGCCAGACAAGGACTGTATTTGTAATGCAGTCGTAGTAACAGGCCAAGGGTAAGGGCTGCTTCTAATCCATTAGGAACTGTGGGCATAAATCCCAAAGAGACTATAGATATCCTCTTCTGGGGAGTTATTTCACTCATTAATATGAGAAGGAATTAGGCCTTTAATAACAGTCACTAGTTCCAAGAGAAACATTTTTCTGCCTTGACTTTGCACACAAAAAACTACTCAGGGTTTAAAGTTTATGACCTTCCTTCCTCCCCAAAGCGGATTAGTTATAAAAGTATCTCATTCCCTCAACACATGAAAGTTACTTCTTCTGGTGAATAATCTGGTGAGTTTTCTGTTTAGTCCCCAAATAAACATTTTTTTAAACTCGAGCAATTGTAGTCTAAAAACTGTAACTGTAAAAGTGCCATCCTGGTTATTCTGGCAGTGCTAAGACCCCACCTACGCCATCTCGCAGTGATTTACAATATCATTAAAGACTATGAAGAGCTGATGTTGTAACTTTGAAAGGGAAAAGGGGAGGAGAGGGATACATTATTGAACACCAAAATCGTCTTGATAAATGGGAGGAATGGTCTGAAATTAATAACAGGAAATTCAATAGAGACAAGTGCAGAGATCTACACTTGGGGCTTGTCTGCACAA
>KZ506875.1:69974-91339 GCA_002844005.1 Limosa lapponica baueri | reverse complement strand
TGCTAGGGAAAGGGTGGAGAGTAAATTTAAAGGATGTCAACTGGATAAACTAAAAGATCTGGAAATTTGCAAATTCAAAACATGAGAGTGGAAATTATGATAACAGAAAGTTATTTACCTTCTCTTGGCCACTAGCCATCAGAAATAAGCCACATAAGCATAGCAAAGAAAACAAAATGTAAAGCCTTTTTAAAAATAATGCTAATAATGTCAGGGGGGGATTGAGAGGAAGTAGAAGGAATAGAATAAGCCCACAGGTTGGCAATTAAAACTGTATATTAGCCCACTACCTAGAGACGTACAAGAAATAGGAACAGGAGACTAAATGGAAATAGTGTGAATTTACTAGAAATACTGTGAAATTCTATTATTGATTTGTTCTACTTCCAAACAAATCACTTTGCCTTTCAGTGATATTTAGACACAGGCAACAACTTTCTTTACATCGGTTCCCGCCCATATGAATGAAGTATCTACTTATATTTTTATGGCATACTTAAATCTTTACCTGAGGATTAATTACAAGCACCACTACCACTTGTTACTTAATATTTCTGAATGAGTTAATGCAATCATCTCATTAGCTCAATTTTAATAAAATATGAAATTATATCTCTCTTCTGCTCCTATGTTAGAATACATTAGCGTGGAGCACTACTCACATGTGATCTGAAACAGGCAAAATGACTTCAAACAAAGAGTAGAGTAAGAAAAAGCACATCAAATAGAGGAAAAGGCACACCATAAATCAGTCAGAAAAGAACAATAAACTATTTCTTATATAGGCATCACAGTAGCAACCTAGAAGCAGGTTTAAGTAATTTGCTAACGAAGTTCACAGGTGATTCTTACATCTGTGAGGTTAGAAGTGTATTAAAAATGGGCCTAAAAAGGTAGAGCTGCAGAAAATAGTGGTGTAGGAAAGAAGCTATTAAGATATCTGAAAGCTGCTGCATTAAAACTCAAATGGTAAATGAGAAAGAACACTGGAAAACAGTATAATTAAGGCTTCCCATTTGAATTAGAAATAATAGTGGAGAGCTCATTAGAAGCAAATTTTTTGCAGTTTGAAACCCGAAAGAGACCATTGTAACTATGAGCATGGAGGAAATTCGTTAAAGAAAGGTGATGAGGCCCTTTATCATTGGGATTCCGTCTAAAATATTGCATTCATCTGCAATGTTTAACCGTAACAGAGACTGAGGAAATGGCAGTTGTTCTGAAAAGACCAATACAGTTAATGAAAGGCAACTTTACAGGTAATACTTGTGCAATTAGCAAAATTATCGAAATGGAGAAAACTGGTAAGATTCCCATGAATAAATGAAAGGGATGCTTTTACCTCAATATGAGGAAAAGCCGCCTTTCAGGGGTCTAAATTCAGCTACAGTATAGTCTGCAGGGAACTTGCTCAACACTTTTAGAACAATGGTAGAAAAAGTTTGAAAAAATGCTTCATTGGAAAAGGGAGAGATTACTTAATAAAATGTTTCTCACAGTCATCGTTTTGATAAAAGAAATGGAGAAATGGTGGCCAATACGTCTCTGGGGAGAGACTTATACGCAGAGGAGATATTGTCATCCCATAACATGGGGTGGTACCAGAGAATACTGGTGAGCTCTTGAGAAGAAAAACAATCCAAAGTTTGCATCAAATATCCAATAGTGATGATTACTCCTCTGTACAAAAGGGCTACAGCTAACTTACTGAAGCTCATTAGCTAAAAGTTTTGATTAATTGTTCTTAAGTCAAAGAAGATTCATTTGGGAAGCTCTTTATTAAAGTCTCATTGACACACAAGCTCTGTTGCTACTGACCAACCACATTACTAAATGGGCATCACCTACTGGCAAAATAAAGACCAGTCTGCTTAATGTCACACATCTCTATATCAGTCCATTTCATACAGTTTATAAGCAAACTTCACACTTGGAGGCTTAAAATGAATGATTGCTAGGTAAATGCTTTTGTTTAAATCTCTAGATTTAAACAAAAACACACACACAAAAAAACAAACAAAAAAAAACCCAAACCAAAAACCAACTAGAAATAGAAACAAAACCAAAACCAAAAAAATCCCAACCAAATTAAACTGTCATGAGTGCAAGATCGCTGCAGTTCCTGCCAGTCAAGCTCTATTATTTCTGTTTTGTTCACCATCAGCAATAAGAGTTCTGGATTTTAAGTGTAGCCGGTAGAATGGATTCCAGAGTATTTGCCACTGGAGGGAGTATGTTGCAACTGTTGAAACTTCCTTGCAAAAAAATCCAGCTTTGTTCTCAAGACCTCCCCACTTTATGGCTAATCAGAATTCTACTTCCACTCAAGAAATTCAAAGATGCTTCATAAATATGACATAATAAATTTCACCACAACTATAGCTATTGTATATTATGAGAATTAATATGACTTTTTATTCACGCTCCATAAGTGACCTCATTTTTCCTCAGGTTACCTGTTTCTAAGTAGGCTTTTGCATCTCATTTTAGATTCACTGTGACCTAGATGAGGAATTGAAAGTCTCATGGTATTTATCCCTCTGCCAAATCTGGTTTTACTTATTTTCTGTGATGAACAGATCTGTAAATACACTGGGCTTTTCCCAGGAACTCAGTAGTGCTTCCATAGTATGCTGGACAAAATACTTGACTTACATTTTGAAACAGCCAATTTCCACATCTTCACTGATGTGTATGAACTGTTTCAACTATATAAAATGTTTTTGGTCCCTCTAATTTCCTGTTAACAACAGGCAGAAGTTCATTTCACAGATTACTAAAGCCTATCCTCATAGCAATATCTCTACTTGCTACATGGTTAAGGTCCACTTTGACCTAGGAATAAACCTCAAACAAGCTCCATCTTCTCAAATGCTCTCTTTGACAATGGGACCATAGCTCTCTTAGAAGTAAAGTTCACATGATCCATTGGTTTGCTCCTGATCTAAAGCACCTACAAAAAAAACCCCGACTTTTTTTTCTTTATCCCAAAGACAAACTAAGATAAAGGATTTAAAATTATGTATACCATGCACAGGACATCAGTCCAAGCTGAAGCAGAGATCCACTAGCTGCACCCTTCAAACAAAATAAAAAAAAATTGTATAGACATATTCCAATGACAAAATAAACTCCTGTACAAAAGAAAGTAATCTACTTATTAGTTTGGGTAATGATAGTACTTTAACTAATTAGCAGGGAATGTAGAAAACAATGATAATATTTTATTTTTACCCATAGGATGCATCAACCATTTTGGAGGGATCATTGCATGTATTAGATTATATTGTCAAGTGTGTACTGCCCCAGGGAACACAATATTCCCACAGTCCTGCAATTTACTGTATCTTTACAAGTGACAATTTAATTTTAATAAGTTCTCATTTCAAAAACAGCAAAAAGTTCTAACCTTATCCATATATACTACCTTTCTCCAATTTATCTAGAAAATTAATCAGTGGATTTTAACATAATTTCAGTTAGATATTATCCAGTCTTAAAAAATAAAATAAATTAAAAAAAAAAAGATAAAGACTGTTTATTAGGCAACAGCATGTGCTTCTACTGTCAAAATTTTTTTGGAAATAGTATTCATACTCATACATTAAAGCAGCAACAGGGCAACTCATCAAAGGACTTCAGCATAAATGGCAATCAAGGTTTCAATCTTTTAATACATGCGCAAAGTGTATCAGTTGTTTCACTTCTCATGCATTCCAGACTGATACAGGGAAATCAAAACTTTTGCAAAGGTTCAGGAATGTTTGCATTTCATTGACATATATAGGAGTATTGGAAAATCTTTTGTGAACTGTGCATATTTTTTAAAAAAACTAATTTTATACACAATATGCCTGAAATTTATAAATACGTAATTTACAAGAACTCTGCAGTAGGCTGTTTTGAAAACTGGGAATTCTTGGCATCAAAACTATTTCCGAATAGGTATTGTATACATTTCTGTATTATGTGGTTCCTAGAACAACAGAATACAGAACACAATGCTGGGAACACAGTTCAGCGTCTTCTGGTGAAGAAGAATTCTTTAGATCTTTAGGTCGGTTTTGCTGTAAAAGTAGCAGATATTTTGTAATCCTCCACAATTCTTTAACATGTCATTTTCAGAGTTTATGGTATTCCTAAAGGATTCCAAGTTACTCAGAAAATGCATAAGGATGTAATGATTTAATCACAGTAAAACTGCCCTCTGACTAAACCCTTTGAGGAGTATTACTTAAATCTCGAGGCTGATATGCACCAGAACACTACAAGACTTCCATTCTTATCTCCTATAAATGAAGTTTGAACGTTTCTTAGTTCATTGTAAACAAGAACAGTAAATTAGAATTTCTGACATCATACTTTTTAAGTAAGGGAAACTTTGAAAGCCAAGGGTAAAGATGAATTTATTAGTTTGTTTACTATCCATGCAAATCTGGGACAAGGGGAGAAAGGGCTAAAACTTTACGAGTGACTTCATAAGGTGGGAAGAAAGTATGTTTTCTGTCCCATGCTGAAGTGTTGTCATAAAACCAACAAGTGAAAGTCTTCCAGCTTTCCATCACTGTTTAGAACTTTGATCAGTGATTTTTGCAATGTAAAACTACCTGTTTCCTATACCCTGGATTCCTCTTTTCAAAAGCACAAAAGCTGACATATGTTCTATCATTGATCCATCCAAGGCAAGTTTAATACTTCGCTCAAGTGCACAATCCATGTATTTTTGCACCAGGAATAATTGACTTTACTAAAATACCCCTATTTGTGACTTTTCTATGCAGTGAAAATAAGACACAAAGCATGCTTTAAATAAAAAAAAAAAAAAAAAAAAAAAAAAGTGAACAAAACCAGTCTTTTCATTTCTCACAAATAAATAACTCAACCTTCTTTAATCCTAAAAATATACCTTCAGAGATATACATCTTTATTACGTCTAGAATTAGTGATTTATAGTGAGGCAACATTTGCCTGGCCTAGCACTCCATTAAGGCATTGTTCATGTGCAAGACCAAGATACCCACACATACATTGGTTAACTGAATTAACACATTCATGTTCATTAAATTGCTTTTTCAAATGGCAGAACCAAAAACATTCTTTAACAAAGTTAGCAAACACAAAGTACTTCCCCAAGAGATTGAATGAAATGCAATGAACTCACACCTAAGCAACACATTATATATTTTGATATTTGACCACTGTTTCACAACTAGATTACCAAAAGAACTCTTCCAAGTTCAAAGTCAAGAGCGTTTGTGAAGAATAGCAAGTTCTTCAATGGCTTAAGACTAAAAAATAATATGACTGACTGTGACAGAGGCAGATAAAGTACCAACTACCCCAATTAAAAGTATCAAAACCATTGCATGATTAATAATTCCTTTTTGTATTGATGTTACTTGTGAAGTTGATAAGTATATTTATATGAACAGAATGTATATACTTCATATATTTATGGGAAGTTTTAAAAATGAAAGGAAATAATGAAACTGTAACAGTAATAGTATTTCACATCCATTTTTCAGAAATATAAATGAGAACACAAAGCATGTAATGCTCACTCATAATACAGATTGCTAATATTTCTAATTATATTTAACACTGGAATTCTACATACTATTAAAAGGAAATTTGTATTGAACTCAACAGCAAAATTCCCGTCCAGTTTAACAGAGCCAAGATTTTATTCTTGGTCATAGCACAAATTACTTTATGGTTTATATTCAAAACAGTTACTTTCCATA
Organism: Limosa lapponica baueri; assembly: GCA_002844005.1. Classification (NCBI taxonomy): domain Eukaryota; kingdom Metazoa; phylum Chordata; class Aves; order Charadriiformes; family Scolopacidae; genus Limosa; species Limosa lapponica. The sequence continues at coordinate 85,595 of KZ506875.1, read as the reverse complement.
GAGCACAAATGAGGAAACACTACCGGTATAACCACAATTCCTGTCAAAAAAAAAAAAAATTGTATCAGCATATTCCCAAATGAGATCAGAATCTGGACTGTATGGCTTGGACCATTTCTTCCTCCAAATCTGCCCAGGGTCCAGGGTTGTCCTGGGAAATGTCATAGATAAAGAAGAAATTCCCACAAGCACATCTGTTCAAAGAAGCCAAAGCAATAATAATATGGAATTCTCCTCTCCTACTCATACATCAAGGGGAAAACATTTACTGATCAAAAATGTTATCCATTTGCTTTGTTTCATTCTCATTTAGGTTTTGCACATTTCAGCAAGAGAGGTCCACAACTGGAGGTTGTTTCAAACTTCTCACTTCTTGAAACATTAGTGGAGTGTTTATTGGGACTTTGGAGAAGTTGTTCATGATGCTGCGCATATTTGGCAGCTGACCCATAGCTGCGTTTACAGCTTTGACATGAGATCACAGAACCTGGGGGTGAGGGTGGAAGGGGGAAGGCAGCATTGCCAGGAATTATAATTCTGAAAGATATGAGATGAAATACTGAGTTCTTCTCTGGGCAGCCTTCTTTTAGGTATGGACTTACTATAACTTGCTGGTTATCTTGAAGCTGGGGGTGAAATATGCCACTATACACAAAAAAAAAATAAAATATAAAAGCTATGAGCTTTTCGTTTATAGGAAGAAAATTCCCTCATACCATAAAAAGGGATCTCTTCATTCCATAAAGAGAGATCAGTGCCTCAGAGGAGGCTAGAATTAAGGCAAAGGCAGGCCTGCATACACAGAGAGTGGCTCCATGTTTCCCCACTTCTAAATGATAATTAATCATTTTAAAGAAAGCCCTACTCCTGTAGTTTCTTATCCGAGTTGAGGCGTCCCTTCAAGTTAGCAAGATCCTTCAGTAATGAAATCTGCTTGCTAGGAATAGGGCCCGAGAAATTTTTATATGTCCTCCATATACGTCTATATGTATTTGCAGACACACGCACACACATGTACATATACACGCACAGACATGCACACACAGAGATTTATAAATATATGTATATATATGTACATATGCAAAGAGACAAGACTGAAACCCATGTCAGACTTGGAGTGTTATCCACTTGTCAGAACCATTTAAACTACTATCTACACAGTACATATTGAAACTCAACTTTAAGATCTTTTATTTTTATGTACAGTTCGTTTTTTTCTCTGGAAATAAAATATCTAAATACAGACAGACTGTAATGTTGTATATGTATAGCTCTCAACAATACTTTAGCTGAATAAATGCTTTGTACATAGTTCTGTCTTTTAATGGAGTTTACGTCTACATTGATAAAATGGATTCCTCATTTCCTTGATTGTTTTTAACCAATAACAAGCAGAGAGACAATTACAAGTTAATATTAATAAGCAGCTCAAATAACACCGGTTAAATTATGTACAATACAAACCATTCATACAAATGAAGACTAGGATATTGAATTTGTTACAATATTTTGTAATAAAGATAAGACAGCCACTTATAACTTACATGTTCTCCGCCAGGCATTTTCCTTCTTAGGGATCAGTGGGAGAGTTTTTTAGTAGCTTAGCTGACCTAAACTCAACCAGGTTTAAAGAATCAGAGCTTAAAGAGTCAGAGAAACATGAAACCAGAATGTCTGCCCACATGTAAATTCCAAATGTTTGCCCATCTTTACTAGTAACAGGTTTGCTCCACGGAAAAAGAGCCACCTAACACCACCTCGAATGTGCCTACTGTATGCTGGAAAAAAGTCACGATGCTTTGCTGTGTTCATATAATAAGGAATACTGAACTCTAGACACACATTTTTCCCATTTCCACAAGTATTTACTCCTACAGTGTTATTTACCAGTACAGCTACTTCAAGCAGTAGAATGCATGAGTGGGGATTATTGATTGGCATGTACTCAAAGGACTTTCAAAGAGATTTCCATAACAGTCTGCGTTAGAAACCATTCTCTGTCTAGTTAATCCATTTTGCTTGATGATAGGTTATCCCGAAACCTCAGATATCAGACAATGAAAGCTCTCTTAACAGGACTCTCAATAGACGTGAGCTGAAAAGAGTGTGTGTCTCTGTGTGTGTGTGCATGGTTTTATTTCAAATCCATAGTGATTTACAACTAGATTGATACATGGAGCTGACTGGGCAAAAAATTACATTAGGTTGTTTTCCACTAACATATTTGCAGCCATTTGACATCAGCAGCAGCAGGTAGACACATTCCAGGCAATAGATGTGGCCTTCCTCCTCGAGGTTACAGCCCTGTCATACGACCTCTTTGATTCCCCAGGCTTCAGTCTCAGACACGAGTTGGTCCTCACCCTGATGGGAAGTAGGGTGTGTCACTGTGGTAGTTGTAATCAGGACACACCTTCTGTACTAGTTTATAATCTGTACTATAAAAGGAAATGTAAATACAGATTACTTTAAAGGGCTTGGAGCAGAGCCATGACACGTGGCTCTGGGTCTGCTCCTGATAACAGGTTTTTGAAGGGTCATAGTTGCAGAGTGTGTTCTTGGTAGCCTTGTCAACCTTTTCGTACTCGATTCGACAGTTAAAGGACTTAGAATCTTTGGCATCAATCACCGTCTGTTGTGCCAAGTCAAATTCCACTATTTTTGTAGGGGGCACTAGGCTCACAGATACATTCCCTTGACCAGTGGAGTTATGCCTGAAGTAAACACTAAACGTCCCATTGCCATGGTCAACGATTTTCCCCGTTATTAACAGATTTAGCTTCACAGTCTTGATGTTGGAGTGAAAATCGCCCCAGCCAAACATTTTCTTAAATTTTCCAGTCTTGACGATGGGCCGTCTCTTTGCTCTGGGCCGAGGCTCTTGCAGGTCTGTGGAGTTCCTCAGCCAGTCCCAGAGATCTTGCTCAGAATAAGTTTCTGGGGCATCGTATCGCAGGTCCAAATCTGTATCGTTTTCCTTTCCACGAAAAGTCTGTGACAGCAGTCGGCTGATGGACAAGTCTTTGCTACTTTCTGTCCATATGTGCTTTAGTGTGGATTTGGAGCTTCCTGATTTTAGAAGTTCTGTCTTTCCTCCATTTGTTAAATTTGCACAGGTAACCTGAAAAAGAAAGAAGGGAAGAAGAAAGAAAGAATATATTGAGATTAGTAATACAAACCCCATCATTCCCACCTGAAACCAAAATGATCAGATTTCCAAATTCTGTGGAAATATTTTTTGGAGAAATTAAATTATATCTCTGTACTCAGCAAAACAAAACAGAAACAACTGTTTTCCTCTTCTTTATGAGTAGTTATTATTTCTCCTTTGCCATTCTTTTACACTGGCCTTCAGATTTAATCCCACCCTTTCACTTTATTCTTCAACATGAAAGCTACTTTTGTTATGATGAGTATGTAATGAAGTACGGCAAAGAGTAAGGTACAGAGCCATGTCATCCCCCCGTCTATATGTGCTTTCATTGGCCATTTCTCATCGCAGGGTGAAATACTCTTGCTTGAATGTTCTCTCCGCAAAGCGACTGCGTCTTCCACTATCAGTCACATCCATTTATTTTTGCTGCCCCTGGAGCCCAATGTCAGGGTGCTGTCTTGGTGGTGCCAGCCTGACCGTGCTGAGAGCCCGTGTCGTTATAAATATAATAATAGTAATATAATTTCCCTACTCCTTTTATGAGTACATATTGGTCTGTGCTCTTGACTGGGACCTTCAGTCACAACTACAATATAAATAATAGAATAATGAAAATTGTAATGAGTTTTGTGTCGACAGCTGTACATACTGTGTGCTGTGCTTCAATTAATGCAAGAGGAATCACAGTCTTTTCTTATAGTTCCTTACAGATTAGCTACTCAATTGCCTTGTCTGTATCTAGTATGACATGCATTTCTCCTCCTTCGCTTCACTTTTTTTCACACCTTCCTCCCCAAACCAAAAAGTGATCTGTGCAAGACAGAAAGTCATTTGTGTTTTTACAAATAAATAAATAAATACATAGGGCCAGCAATTTAAAAATAGTAATAAAAAAACCCCTGCAAAATCACATTTAAAAAAAAAAAAAAGACAAAATCTTGCACCGAGCTCCTGCAAAATCATAAACTTCAGGCAAAGATTTTCACAGAATTCAGCGTCAGAGCAACTTGTCTTATTTATATTTTTTTTCTTTTTGCCTTAATTGTGTGGAAAACAGAGAGCAGATGCAGCCTCGCAGCTGTCTGATGTGCAGCACTGGCAGAGAGCTCTGGCGGAGCGTAGCAGGGAGGGCTGGAATTGGCAGGGGGCAGCCGGTGGAGGGGAAGGGACCGACAACACCCTGAGTCCCATTCACCCTAAAAATTCACACCAGACACACTGCCACATTTTTTAACATTCAGACTGCTCTGAAGAGGCCATCGAGCTGCTTATTTCCCTTTTCATGGCTACAGAGGAGATTCTGAATATGCCTGTTTTTTTCCTCTGTGCTCTGGCACTGATTTATGTGCTCCTATCATATTTGCCGTTATAGCAGTCCTTTCACTTAAAAATGAATTGAGTGTATTCCCAACCCAGGAAACCCATTGGAAACCAGCTAGTATTTAAATCACAGCCCCTCCCTACTGGTACAACTGCAGTTATATGTCATGGAGGATATCTATCACAGCATGGCCTTTTCATTTCCTAACAATCATGGAATTGAAGCATGCTTTCATTAACTTCAGTACTTTTTCAAGGTCAGTTGAAGGCACATACATAAAATCAGTCTAAATTGTCTTAATACACTGATCACATAAGAGGTATGCCCCCAGCCTTTTACAGTAAACAAATAGGTAAATAAATCTGTCACATCCCACACTACACCTCCCCAGTGCATTTCAGGTTGGTGGGCCAGGAAGGGTAATAGATAAAATATGGGTTTTATTTAGGATTGTGCCAAAGAGATTACTTCCTCCTCTTTTGAAGGAAGGAAGGATTAAAACAGAGACTAGTGTTTTGATAGCCAGTTTGTAGCTGCATCTTAGCATCAACACAGTGAGCCAGGAGAGAAGCTGTAATGAAATGCACTGATGGTGCACTGCTTAATGAAGCAGCAATGAAGATGTCACAGGGAGAGAGAAAGAGACTCAGAATACAATTTTGCTGTGGCATATGGGGAAGGAGTGCAAAATAAGAGGAGAAATGTGGCTAAAAGGAAAAATGTGCCTGTCTAGCATGAATCTGTCAACCTGCTATGAATCTAAGCAGTTAGCAGGCAGAGCCAGTATACCTGCAAACCTGTAGGTAGGATACAGATTGCTTACCACTATATTTTTCTCTGCTCACAGCTTGTTTTCCCTTTGTTTTCCTTTCTGCATCCAATGATTTACATTTCGGAGGCTTACACTACAAGTTCCGTGTAATAAAATGTAACAGTATAAAATCCTTTTAAAGGGAAGGTCTCTTTTTTTCCAGATGCATAAAGCTGAACACCAAGGAAAGGAAGCAGGTATTTTCTGAAACAGTTGCTGACTGATCCAATACATGTGGTTTTTTGAAGGCTGGTATATTTCATGGAAATGGATGATTCAGATTCCACGCATGCTGTACTGCTTCATACCTGATCTAACAAACACAATTGATTGTTACTGTCATTGGTTTTGTAATACCTGAAAGACTTCTGGTCATGCAGTTCGCCCCAAGACCTCTCTTTGTGATTTTCAGGGTGGGTAACTGACTGCATTCATGTTTAAAAGCCCGAAGCTGCCCCCCACCCTAGTCTAGCATCTGTGTGAGCACTAGAAAAAACAGCCCACGAGGGTTAATAAAAAAGCTCTAGAATTCATTGTTCTTCACTAACATTTTTCCACCCAACTGCTTTTTGGTATACTGTTAGTATACTATGTGCTATAGAAAGTAGCTCTATGTATCCTCGGAGACTCGCACACCAGATAATACGGAGCATTGCTGTGGAATAGAATTTCTGCAAATGCAGCAGTTATTTTCACATGAACTAACCCACAGCTTTCTTCCATCTCTCATCCTTCCAATCACAAGGCTGCAATAATACAGGAAAGAGCATGTAAATCCATGAGATCTTGGACTTAGTAGTATGAAAACTAGCTTGCTGAAACATAGACCTATTTTAGCGGTGTGTCAAAAGAACAAATTTAAAACAGCTAATGGAGAGCTGAAACACTAAGCAGCCCAAATTCTATGGTGGCGGTTTTTGTCCTCTTCCTCGAGTATATATGCATATAATTCAGAAATTTCCACACTCTACCTTATCAATTAGTTCACTATTACCAGACTCGCCGCCTTTTCCACAGCCAAGGTGCCCCTCCCAGATGAAACATTGAAAAGTTCAGCCCACTTATCCTGGCACTGGCTAGGATAGGGTTAATTTTCTTCAGAGCAGCTCACATGGGCCTGTGGTTTAGATTTTTGACCCAAACCCTGGCAACACACTGATGTTCCAGCTCTTTGCTGAACAGTGTTTGCACAGCATCAAGGCCTTCCCTGTTTCTTTCTCGGCCCCCCAAGTGATTAAGCACACAATAGGTTGGGAGGGGACACAAACGAGCAGATGACCTGAACTAACCAAAGAGATATTCCATACCATATAACATCACGCTTAGCAATTAAAAGGAAAAGAGGGGGTTTTAGGGGATGTTAGCCATTTTTTTGCTCAGGAATTAGCTGGGCATCACTCTACTTTTGGGGAGGGACTTTTTATCAGGGAGTGGAGCCATAGGACAAGGGTTAATGGTTTTAAACTGAAAGAGGGGAGATTTCGATTAGATATTAGGAAGAAATTCTTTCCTGTTAGGGTGGTAAGAGCCTGGCCCAGGTTGCCCAGAAAAGCTGTGGATGCCCCATCCCTAGAGGGGTTCAAGGCCAGGTTGGACAGGGCTTTGAGCAACCTGGTCTGGTCGGAGGTGTCCCTGCCCAGGGCAGGGGGGGTTGGAACTTGATGATCTTGAAGGTCCCTTCCAACCTGAACTATTCTATGATTCTACCCATGGGAGCTGGTGAGCATTGCCTTTGTATCACTTGTTTTGGGTTTTTTTCTTCTCTTTTCTTCCACTTGTCCTTCTCTTTTTTTTCATCTTGACCTCCAAGTTTTCCTATTTTTATTGTTCCTTTCCTCTTCCCCTATCCCACTGGGGAAGGGGGAGAAGTGAGGAAGCAGCTGTGTGGTGCTTGGTTGCCCACCGGGGCTAACCCACAACACCACTACAGTGTGTTATATCAGTGCTGTGAAAGGGCTGAGGAGGGGGATTTCCCCCGTGACTGCACAGCTAGAAGTGTTTTCAAATTATTATGATGTCAGCAGAGTCTGTACAGAACAATAGTAAGGAGCAAAAAGATTTAGAAACGCTTATCCAGTGCTACAAATGTCATTGGAAAAGCACTTGGTAAGCATGGCAGACTGACCTTTCCATTCTGGTCTTGTACTTTTAATGGAAAGTGCGAATTTCCACTACCTACTAAAGTTTACTGATACCAAAAAGGTACAAGGAGCTGACTGCCTGGTAACTCTTTTCCAACAAATAATGACAAATCGTTATTCCATTTCTTCTTTTGCTTCTATGAAGGAGCAAAGACAGCGGTTTCAGCGGTTCAACGGTTTCACCAGACACAACATCCCAAAGTGTCGTCACAGGAATTGAACTGTAATTCAGTTTTTCCTCCATTACAATAGAATACCCCATTTATTCTGTATCCTCCTTTTTGAGGGTAAAGAATCTTTTAAGATGATGTTTAACATCTTTAAATATATTTTAGCAAATATACATAGTTCATGCAGGACTTCCTAAAGGATAAACAGTTTATTTGTCTCAGAAATTTCGGAGTTCTCTTCCAAGACACTGAGCCCTGAATGCTTTGCCAGGTCAAACCCGAACATTTGGAGCAGAGAAAACAAAGTTGGAAAGGGATCTCAGGAAGCCATGAAGGCCTCAAGTGGTGATCTAGACCCTCTTCTCAGTGTAAAATCAACCATATGTATATTAACATTAATTTAAGACTGATCAATTTGAGATTTAAAAAAATAGTCATTCAAAGAGGTACAAAATGCCTCTTGATTTCTTACTCTTTTCCTTTTATTCCAGCTCTATTACAGTTCATTACCTATAATTACAGTATTGGTTTAGAAATTATGTATTTATTCCTCTGAATGTATGACTACTTGAGGGCAAATGAAAATGTAAACAAACAATCTAATACTCAAGGTAGAAAATCTCTCTCTTCAGGTAAATAACTAATCAAAACCAAGATCATTTTTGCCGGCATAGCACAGTAAGAATTTGGCAGAACTGTGTTTGCATATGCTCTGTATAAAAGATTTCAAAATTTTCTTTCCTTGGTCAGACATCTCAGATAGAGCATGGGGAGGAGACTACTGATGGACATAACTATAAGCTGGACCATTATCAAGACAGTACAGCATTCAGAAAATTTCAGCTGGATCCAGTTTCCTCATATTAATCCTGTTTATGCAATGGGTGGAGGAAAATCTGGATCTAGTTTACTGTTCTCCTTTGATCAATTTTTCTTCCTATACCTGTCTACACACTGTACAAAGTTACTAGTGGCTTGGAAATATTTTATTCAGTGAATAATTTCCAGACAAGTCAAAGCCAATATTCTACAGAAATTTGCCCATGAACAAAGAAACTGAGAAAGAAATTTAATGGAGATATGTTTATAACAGGGGGGAGTAAAACAGAGTGAAGGACTTGTACCTGTTATGAACTGCACTTCAGAAAGGGAGGGCAAACACAGAAAACCACACATATTAATATATCACAGAAACAGACCTCTCCGGTTTTAACTTACCAGCCTTTTTGCTGCATGACATGAAAAGAATAAGGATGTGGATTGGTCAATCAAAAAATGCAAATTCAGATGAATCTGACAAATGGAACAGCAAATCCTGATCTACCTTGTCAAACAAGAGCACAAAAGTGATTATGCAGGATCGAACCAAAGGCTCATTTAGAAAAAATGTCCTGTCTCCAGTAGCAGCTCTAAGAGATGCCTGGAGAAGAGCAAGACCATGGCAAGCATATGATAATCCCCTAACTTCTTCCCAGCTGCCAAATCTTTCTAGTTTCTTCTGCTAGAACTTTCTGTATACATTTTCCATTTCAGTAACTCTCGGTAGATGCTCATCTGTGCATTTGTCCACTCTGACCCTTTGTAAGCTTTTAACTTCCATAATATCCTTCAGCAACGAGTTCCAGAGCTCTGCTCCCTCTTACTGTTTGTTTTGAACCTGGCTCCCACCACCTTCTTTGGAGCCTTTCGTTCTCCAAATGGGAAATTCAGTCTCTATCCAAGTTTCCCATGCTCCTCCTCACTTTTCTTTACTGCTACACTTTACATTTTTTTTTCTGCAAATATCAGTGAATGGAAAATTTGATGATTTCTAGCTACATAAAGAATACTACTTCTAACCCACCAGTACCTGCCTTAGCTATATCTATTCATAGTAGTAAACAAATATTAATGATTTTTCCAGCTTTGAGTAGCAGCCTCCTGGGTCACTTGAATAATCCCTTCTACAGAAGCCATTCTATACCTATACCTTTGCATTTCCTTTATGTCCTTCTCTGGAGGCTCCTCAGTTCTACTCCCAGTTCTGTCTTTAAGATGAGGAGACCAGAAAGGCGCACAGTATTCAAGATTGAACAGCAGAGGTCCTTGCACAGAGCCCTGCAGAATTCTTATGGTGCCCTCCTTCCATTACTGACCATAGAAAAAGAAGCACCTGAAGTTTTCAACAATATTTTGTAAAGTAATCGCTTGGGATCATTTACTAAAGAATAAAAAAAATACATTTTTTTTGTCACACAAAAAACAGAGAGAAGGTAAAATTTTTTTACTGTCTTTAAGTTAGGAAATTGAACTTAATGTACACTGTTACTGCAATTTTTGTGTAGATCTCCCTTAGGATTCATAAAAATCAACTTAATACCATAAACTGTGCTCAGCTCAGTTTATTAAATACAGTTAAATTCTGTATTTTTCTTGGTTTAATCTATGAGCTATCATGTTTGTTCCAAATGGCCCTGGGTTAGAAAGAAAATGTGGCTACCTGAGCTTTTTTCATCATTCACACAACAGAGATTATGCAAGATGAGGCTGATATAAATTCAGCTGATGATAGCTGATATAAATTTAGTGAAATTTAACATCACTGAAATTAGAGTGCCTGTATCAGTCAATATCTGTTTCAGATATGACTAAGAATCAAAGACTAATTAGAAAATTTAGTCTTTACATCTTTCTGCAGTACCCACAGAAAGATGAGGGCACTAATAAAACAGTAGAGACATGGCTTTGTTTAGAGACTTTATAATTCTTAACAGTTGTTGATCATAAAATACTAAGATATTCCAGTGGGCTGTTCTGCAAAAGAAAAATAACTGGCACAAGTTACAGTTTTACAGCGCTCTTCTACACAATGTAAGTTGTCTGTTGTAAATAAATCTGAAAACTAGCAAGTCTCAAATAATTCCCAGGATGTGCAAAGGTGAGAAAGCCACTTCAATGGTTTGTTTCCAATGGGAATGCTTAAGAATTACCGTGTCAAATTTTGCTTGAGTGTCATTTCCTCTCCCTTGCATTCATGTTGACTGTAGGCTAAACTGTGACACTGTCCCAAGTCCTGTGAAGGGTAACAGACTGATGAAGGAAAGTGGAGGCTTGCCACCATACATTAGGAAAGGCATAGAACATGTTCTGTGCCAGTCCAGTCCATGATCAAGGGTGTGAATCACCTCACTGATCACCTTATTCACCTGGAATTCAGGGCTTTGGTCTAAAATATTCGTCTAGGCTTATTCCATAATCAGAAGAGTGAGAGTGAAGCGGAATTAACTACATCCTCTATCTCCATGATATATTGATGAACCTTCAAGGATTGAATATATGCTCTTCTTCCAAGTGTCTAAAGGTAAGCAAGAAAAATCTGAGCTACAGTGCATAGTTTTCCCTGGACAGAACACCATGGAGAGAACACAAAGGCTGTAGGCTGGAAGCAGGACAAGGATTGCTCTAAATGCTTTCTGAAATGCTCTAGTCACTCTTCCCTATACATCTGTAAGCACACTCAAGCCAGTGCTGTGTTACTCATACAGCAAGGTGTGCAGACTTGCTGGTATTACTTCTCCTTTTAGATATAGGAAATTTCCCATCTGGAGGTTTCCTTCCAGCAACAGTGTAGCTTTGTACTATTCTGTTATCTTCTGGTTTGATTTAATCATACAAATAATTTTCACAGGTATTTAGAATCTAAAAAACTAGTCTTCTTTAGTCATCTAAAGATAAATAGGTACTTGAAACCAATCAGACTTAGATAGTAATTATGGAGACATTTCTTCTGGTAGCAGTGCCCTAGCTGATATTTTTCTCTTTCTCCTTTTTTTCCTCTGCTTCACTCCCAGTGCTGTGCTCTCAGCCGTGGCAGTACAGCTCTTTGTAAGAACCCATGACTTTCTTTTTCCTTTAACAAACTTCCAGAGTGGAAATCAGACCCAGAATTAAACATCCAGGCTCCTCAAAGTGCCTGGAGAAGACTGGGAACTTTGAACCAGGAACCAAAACCACAGATCCATGGCAGGAAGCAATGAAAAGGCAGCCCAAAGAAACGGTCCACCCTTTTTCTGGAAAGCAAGGGTAGACAGGCACTGCTGTCACTCATGTTTTAGAGAAGGAATCTCATTGTTTTTCCTGCAAAGATGTAGCTCCTAGAGAAAAAGGAAGTGGTTTCCATTGTCCATTTAATTCAAGAGCTTGAAAACATTAACAAGTCAAACCAAAAGTCCATCTAGTTCTGTACCATGTATCCAACAATGGCTAAAAGTTGTTTTTTGTCAAAGAATCCAACATCAGGGAAAGAACATACTACTTCTACCAGAAAATCTTTCCCATCTTCAAACTTTTGCAGATCAGGAACTTCTTAAGCTGGATTTGTGGCTATGGATTTAATAACTTTCAACAAATATCACTTAGAACTTGCCTGTCTCTCTCTGAAAATTCCAGTATCTAAAACACCCTGTGACCAGCAGTTCCACCTCTTAACTTCAGACTGTCTGAGGAACATTCTCCTCATGTTTATTTTGAAAAAATCACCTCTGAGTATCATTTGATGCCACCCAAATTCTTGTCCAGCAGGCCACAACAAAATCTAGCAAGGCGGCAGCATCATTTTTCCTGTGGGGTTCAGGCAGAAGCTTTTTGCATGGATGCTCAGGAGCTTCCAGGTCAAAAACAGGAGGTGTTTTCTGAACTACAGATACTTCCAGAACTAGGCAGCTTCAAAAGTGCCTAGTTTGGAACACACAGGAAATGTATGGACTCTCTCAGCTTCATTTTCAGGCCAAACCCCAATCCATCACTAAAGTCAATTGTAAAAATCCTAGAGGAGCAGAAGGATGAGCATAGCACGGTATCATGTAGCTTGTTTCCATTTTATTGCCTAGTTAAGGCAGAATGGAAGGTGTTTGGTTTGTAAAATATCATTTCTCTTCCAATCTAGAAAACATTGTACCATCCCACATAATAGTCTGTGAACTGAAGGACCAAATGAGTTACAATACACTGTGAAAATCTTCACATTAAAATTTTACAGCTTTCTGCTTTTTGCCTCAGAAGAGCAGGAATTCAGCCCAAATATTTCTAATGGTGGAGATGCAAGTGAATTTATAAAGATTTGGAAAAGGATTGAAATATAACTGTATGAAATATCCTATTAACTCTTGCCCTATGTTTTATATTTTTAGAAAGAATTTAAACTAAACTCTTGAAGCCTGCTGCCTATGTTGTCATTAAAGATTTTTTACTTCAGTGGATTATGACTTTTGAAAATTCACCCCATCTCCGTTCAGCAGGGGATTAAACTTCCATGGAATAAATTAAAGTGGGTTAAAAATGTCTAACAGAGTTTTAAGACCCCTGTATTATGCCAGTATCACAGAGTGCTGCTAACTTTGAAATGAAAGTCTAGCTAGGTAAATAAATTTTGTCAAGGATCTATTGTTCTTGTTCCACCTTCTTATAAGCCTTCTTTTATTAATATTGGCTTTCCATTTTCTGCATACATGTAGAAAGTAATATTAAATAAAATTAGATTTTTATATGAAAGGCCACAGAGCAACATTTTAATCAAAATTTGCACTGTAGTTTGCTTTATATATAACACACTGAAGAAAATGTCCATTTTCATATGGGTAGACATATCTTCTGAAGAAGGTGAAAAGGACTATCAGGTGTGATATTCCAGTACTATATAATGGGCAGAGCCATTGTGCACTATTAACATGCTCTATTAGTATTACTCATTTTCTACATACAGTGTCCAATCTTCCACTGTTAATGTAAAAATTTAACAAAATTAAAATACTCCCACATTTTACCTATTTAGTTTGTTGGTCGTGTTTGATACCGTATTTTTCCAAAGAAAAGCATTAAAACGTTGATACAGCTGAGTCACTTTCCACATAGATATTCCTGGGTGCATTCTAGAAACCTGAATTTGAACAGAGATGTCTTTCGAGGAGATTTAACTCTCACTGATGTTGGCAGAGTCTACATTTCCACACAAAGAAATTGTGTATCTGTATGAGATGTTTGTGAGATGCAAAAAAGGGCTTGCACAAATATAAATTCTATTGCAAAAATACAGATTCCTTTCATTAAAATTGCCTGTTGTTCACTATGAGCTATTCATTTATTACAAACAGCAAATTACTTCAGGAAAGGCATTTTAAAAGCACAGAGGAAGCCATTCCAAGGTTCAATACGACTTTGGCATATCCCTGTTAACTTTTATGCCTTCATCTTCACCTTATGCCCTTGCCAGATATGCCTACTGATTTCTCAGAAGTCTTCTGTGATCACAAAGAAGAAGGTTTTCTTCTCTTTGAATTTCAACCAGAAGCAGCAACACATTCCCTTTCTAACTGTATTTGTTTCATAGGCATTGATCATCAATTCATTTGGTCAATGGATATCAAAATCTATTAAAATCCATCTCTGAGGAAAGAGGTGTGTTTCTTTAATGTTGTTCTGGCAAGGAAGGGGAAGATTAAACAGCTGTTCTATTGCAAGATACCCACGTTTCTTGGTGGTTTTGTCAAGGTCTGCTAATTCTTAGACAGGACTGCTCAACAGTGACTAGCACGTGGGCACCAGCTCTGCTGGGCAAGCCAAGAGCTGCAAGTTGTTTTCTTGGTTACGACAGATGTAAACGTGTTGCAATGCTCCCGAATGCAAAGATCTCAAAGAAATATGGATTGTTCTATTGGAAACTAAAAGACACTATTTGGTACATGTTCACAAGATCCAGGCAAAATTTATTCTCTATCCAAATCTGAATAGAATCATAGAATTTCTCAGGTTGGACCTTTCAGATCATCTAGTCAACTTAACACTAACAAAAGCCATGACTAAACCATATCTCTAAGCACCATGTCTACCCGTCTTTTAAATACCTCCAGGGATGGTGCCTCAGCCACTTCCCTGGGCAGCCCATTCCAAGGCTTAATAACCCTTTCTGTGTAAAAATTTCCCCTAATATCCAATCTAAACCTTCCCTGGCACAACTTGAGGCCATTTCCTCTTGTCCCATCGCCTGTTCCTTGGTAGAAGAGACCAACCCCCACCTCATTACACCCTCCTTTCAGGCAGTTGTAGAGAGCGAGAAGGTCTCCCCTCAGACTTCTTTTCTCCAGGCTGAACAACGCCAGCTCCCTCAGCCGCTCCTCATAAGTCTTGTTCTCCAGAAAATAGACTCGTTCTCCAGACAATAGACTTGTTCTCCAGAACAAGACTCTACTATCAGTGCAATTTGCTCAATAGGGATGCAGAAAGACCAAGTAGCCTCTGAAAAAGCATTACCACCATTTGCATGCACAGTTGGTCTTTCTGGACACAGGTATCAAAGAGACCTTTTATGCCATTAAGAGGAATACAGTTAAAGAATACTAGAACACCAATTTCTCTACCTCTTGTAAACCAGCAATGTTCATTCAGTGCGGTACTTCCTTGTAGTGATTACCCCTGAGCTTGCACAGACCAGTTTTTAGGTGTGTGGTACCTTTCCGAGTTGATCCAAACAGACATCGTGAGGGAACCTAGCACAACCAAACAAAACAGAAGGGAATATCCAACAGAAAATCAACATTGCCTGCGCCTGACAGCAGTCTTGTATTTTCTTCCTGTAATAGTATCACACCTAATTAAAAGTGAAAATTAATAGCCAGAAGGATTAATAAAATTCCATATGCAAATATCTGGCTCATGAGAGCCATGGTCCAATTGCTAGTGCTATCACTAAGGTCATTAATTTAAATTGAGATGAGTTAAGAGTCCTTCGGGCATTGACACATAAGTTGAAGGAGGTTATTCATTGCTAAGTTTTTTCACACTGAAACAAAAAACTTGGGAAGAAAATATGTGAACATTGCTTCTTCAACACACCCATTCCTGTGATGATTAGCAGTGCTGTGAGCTTGCCTGTGCAGAACCATAGTCCTCCCTTGTAACACATAGTGGTTCTGATACACTGCTTTAAATTCACATTAAGATGTACTGAAGCAAGTTGAATACAAGATAATTCAAGGTCTAGTAAACTGACA
>KZ506875.1:56717-67664 GCA_002844005.1 Limosa lapponica baueri | reverse complement strand
TAGATTTTCTGGTAATTTCAGAACAGTTTTTCCATGGAGAACAGCATATAGAGAGAGTTGGTCTAAAAGACATCATGTTTACAAGAAAGACATTCTATCACTCACCAGTTGCAGGATGGTATGAGAACATCAAGCTTTTGAATTCACAGTTTTGCTATACCACAGTGGTAACTCTAACCAAATTCCTGAAGCCTAAGCCCCAATCCAAAACTCTAACTCCTCATTCTAAGCCCCTAAGATTCAAGATCTCACCTAACCCTAAGTCTAACCTGTTCCGTGCCCAAGAAGTAGAAGAAGGGCTGGGATTGTATGCATAATGCATATAATTTAGCTATGATATACTTTCTCTAAAACTACTCGTGCATTTTCAAGTATGATCACGGACTTTGAGTAACACAGAACCAGATCCTTTGCCAGCTCCATTGACTACCACTTAACGAATTTTTCAGCAGATCCGTGTTAGATTAATCCTGCTGAGGATCGATCACATGTATTTAAAATTACCAAAGAACTGACAGTTTTAAATTGAAGGTTCTTCTGCATTCAGAGCACTTAAAATAATCTTCAGCTATACTGGCGGTCCAAAATATGGCTTGTTATCACTCAGGAGGAAAGATTTCCAAACATATCAACAGAACACAAAAAACTCAGGCAGAAAGACTGCTGTTTTCCAGCTTGTCCTTCAGCCTGAAAATGGCAGTAGTTTTTTTTTTTATGGGGAATGGCAGTAAGGGCTGCCTGGCAGTCTCTGTGCCTGTTCAATTACTGCCCATTCTAATCAGATTGCCAGCAAGGGATCATTAGGAGTTTGGTGGTTATGATGTAAAATATCTACTAGGAATTGGATTTTGATCATCACTTCATTTTACATCTGTTTCCCGCTAACCAATGGAACAAAAGAGTGTTAATCACTCTTGACCTTTCCTGGATTTGAACTAGCAACTTAATTGCTAATCCCTACTGAGGGTCTCTGAAGTACACTACAGAGCCCCCAAGGCATGCAGCTTGACCCCCTCTGGTCAACATTGGTTTCAACCAACAGCATCATCAAGAATATGCTCAAACTTGATGATGTTAATTACAGCTTTGGCCATAGTTTCGAGATAAAGTATATATGAAACCATCAAACTAGAAACATTCACAATATCTGCCAAGCTCTAGGTGATTCTATGTGAATCAAAAAGTATCTCCAGCCAAGAAGATCTTGCAGACTCACACTACTGCACTGTCAGTTTGCTCCTAAGATATGCCCAGCTCCTGGCAATTAGAATTCTTAAGGGGCTGGGTGAAAATCTGTTAGTTTTGGCTTGTTTTAATATCTTCCCCCAGATGGTAATATAATTCCAAACCAGCTGAGATTCACTTTGTGTTGAATTTCATTGTAAAAAGGATCATACAGCAAAGAGATGAACAAAAGGTTTTCCCCTCCTCAAATTTCAAGCTACAGCATGAAGAGCATTTTCTTTGAGGTTTTTTTTTTTCTGAATATGATTAGCTTATTCTAAGTTCCTTATCTCCAGATCTAATCTTTTTCCTTGGTTATTTTCAAATATACATTCAATTATATTTCAAACATTTACTAACTGAGAGAGAAGAAATATAGAAGCAATATGGTCTACCAGGCACTCAGGTCTTATTGCAAAGCTTAAAACTGGAAGAACATGGGGCTCTACCTGCACATTGTCTGCCAGATTAAAATGTCATTAAACTGACACTAATTTTCCTGTAAATGCCAGTGCCTAATAATGTTGCAGTGTGTCACATAGGTTCATGCTTCTTACATGTCTATGTCAATATATATTGCTTTTTTACAAGATTTAAGATCATATTTGTAGCTAAGACTAAAAACACATTTCTGCTTTAAACCTACCTGTTGAAGATTTCTCTATACAGCTTATGTTTCCTTTCTGTAATATTTAGAGCACATCGTTATTGCAAACTGGACTGCAGAGCCTACTGCCCTGAGATTGTTCTGATTAATACCTCAGACAGGAATACTAGCAAGGTCCCTCACAGCAGACAAACTGTGTGGACATGAGTAAGTGTGTTCATGAGTGAGTGTAGACATTTCCAAAGTAAATACAAATCACAGTAGCTGTACGTGTTCACTGGAGTGAGTCATTTCCTGTATGAACTGAGTTCAGGCTTCATGAATCGAGTTGCACGATGACTTTTGCAGGCACCAGGTAGTTCACACATTGGAAGGGACCTCCCCGTTTGAGGGAGGTACCTTGAGGCACAACCTGGTCCACTCAGGTTGTGCCTCAAGGGACAAAAAGAGAGCACTGGTTTTCTAGCACGCAAATAAAAACAATTTATAGCATATAGTGGAGTTACTCCAGAGCTACACTGGCATGATGGAAGTTCTAATCTGCTCCACATGGTTACTGGAGAGCCCAGTCAATACCAACTCATTGAAATGAGTAATTTATGTTTGTCAGGACTGAGAACATTTTCCCTTTCCTGATGTCTTGGTCATACTGGGGCAGGCCTACATAGGTCACAAAATGACTTCATAAATTAATGTTTTGGGCAATTTAAGCCAAGAAAGAAAAAAACATTCTCACAAGTCTTGCCCTGAGATCTCAGCAAGAGCCACACACGAGTCCCCAGAGAAAACTGACTGAGAAAGCATGTTTTGTATTGTGTTGGAAATATTTCCTTGACCAGGAATTTTTAAACTTTCGTATAACAAATCACACAGCAATCTCTCTCAAGCACTTCAAAGGACCAGCAAAACACAGCAAGAGCCATGAAAAGACTCAGGACTTTTGAAGCATTCCCAGCCCTCCTCCTGCTGCTGCAGCTCCTCCAGGAAGGCAGGTTGCCAGCTCCCACAAACAAATCCCCTGCATCAGGGGACCGAGATATTGGATGGACTCAGTCAATGGGAACTTGTGGCCAGTATGTCAGGCCACCTGTTCTAGGGGATATCTTAGTGATTCTCTTTATACAGCTTCCCAGCGTTTATCAAATCTCTGCCACCTGCAGAAGCTCTCTTTGTGTCTCGCAGAGAAGAGGGACCAACGGAGCATAATGCGGGTTTCCCCATCCCCATACCAGATTGAGACTGGAAACCCCTAAGTAACTGCTGCAAACCTCACAATGGAAATACATGCTTTTCCTGGGAAGAAGTTGAAGAAACTTTTGGCAGATTTAAATAAATAAATTAATAAATCCTCATTCACTTCTGTGAAAATTAATTAAAACTTCAGGGGACTGAAATAGTGAAACAGCTACAGTTACTCCAGGGAGAAGTTTCTATCCGTTGTTCTCTCATATTATTTACCACACTAAGGCTCAGATGTTCGCAGAAACTTAAAGCCATTCACCAGCAAACCCTCTTATTCTAAGTTATTAATATAGTCAAAAAACATAATGAACTCAGCAACACATGAACAGGAAACTATATACAGACAAACACACATGGAAACCACTTTTCCCCTTTGCTTTGCAACATGGAAAACAATACAAATTTCTTTCCATATTTGGGGGAAATATTGCAGTGATTCATTGCTAGCACAGTTATAAAATGTAACATGAAAAATAGTTATTGAAATGAATTTTGTTATTCTGTGGGAACACAATATAAAAATAATACCCTGTTCAAATACAGCACTTTTCCTTAAAGACGTCAAAGAACTTTATAATAGAATCAAGCCTGTCTGCTACATAAGAATTATTTTAATCATTAAAAGTTTTAAATGGTAGAATTAAAGTACTGAAAGTTACACAGCTTCCTCAGGGAAACCCAAAATTGCTCTGAATGCTACTTTGACTGCAAAATTGTAGCATCACCAAAAATCAATCCAAGAAGAATCAAGGACTGTTACGTTGCATTTTTGGTGAGGGTATTAATGCAAATGTGGTCCTAGCAGAAAAGAACAGGCAAAAGAACCTGCTTAAGTGGGATCAATTTTAAGCTAATAAATATCTGCTTTGATCAGAAATTCAGGAAATAATTGCAAGATCAAAAATAGAAAGTACAAGTAACTAATAGCATAGTTACCACATAGAAAGGAAATGTGTACATTGAAACTCAAATGATGCCATTTTTTTTCCTCGGTAAACTACCTGAATTGGCCATAATGAAAAATGAGAGAAGACAGACAAGAATACAAAGCTTCCCAGTGCTGGTCCATCCTTGGGCAAAGTTGCAGAGAGAAATGAAGGTTTATAGTTGGTGTGGACCCGTGTGACACTTTCTGGAGAAGCAAGCTTTTTATTCAGAAAAGGAACAGATGTTTTGGCAGATAGCATAGAAAGAATCCTGTCAGAGACTATAAACTAGGCTTGAAGGGAAGAAAAAAAAGAGTGTGGAAAAAATGTGAAGTATAAAACAAAAGAACCAAAATGACATGGATAAAATAGAAATGCAGAAAAAAGACAAGGGCTTTGTTAAAATTGAAAAGAGAAAGTAAATGTGCTAAACTCCTTGTAACTTTGGAAGAAGTTTTAAGGCGAAAAAAATGAAACTTATCTCCCTTCCACTGACACAGCTCATTGCAGCATGAGGCTGGGAGATTAATTTTATAACTGCAGACAGAAATCAAATAAAAGGAAGAGTCAATGCCCTTTTTAAGCACCAGTAGAGAAAGATCACAAGTACACAGCCAATATTAAAATGCAGCCAAGGTTTACAGCCAACATTTAAGTAGATTTGTACTGGAAGAACAAAAAATAACCAACTGTGTAAATGGAGATGGGATTACCACCATCACCTGCCCCTGCACCCAAAAGTTTTCCTCTTTCATTTGTTCGCGATAAAGAAGCTCCTTCTGAACCAAACAAACGTGTTTAAGAAGATTTTAAACTCAAACTCTCCAAGCCAATTTCTGTGAGTACCCTCTAGTCTTGTTGCCAGCAAATTCTCGGCCTACTCCATTCTGAAATCTACTGCTCCTGGACAGCAACATTTAAAAATATCCTCTTTAACCTCCAAGAATAGCCTTTTCTGAAAAATGTGAAGGAAGCTGGTATAAGGGCAGCAAAGCCAGTTAGCCAGGGCTCAGTCCTGCTGTCTGCTAAGAAAGAAGAACCAGCTGAAGATAACTATGGCACTTCTTGGTAAAAATACCGAATTTGCAATGAAATGTGGCCCTATGAGAGGTGCGCTCCCAGCTGTGTATCCGCAGTGCTCACACTGATAATTAACCAAGTAATCATAAAGATTCAGATGCCGTATTTCTGTAGTAAGAGCCCGCACACCTGTCATTAGCATGTTGCACATTCAAGGTAGGTCAAGGTCACTTGTGCATAAAGGAAAACAAGAAGTTATCACAGGAAAAAAGCAAGATTATAGATTTTTATTACAAAATACCCAAGACTACACCTTAACTTCCACTGCAATAAGCTTCCTACCTCCTAAAATAACACTAGCTGGCCAGCAGGGATGCAGCTTAAGGTACAGTTCTTGAAGGTATCTTAAATTCCTAGACTAAATTTAGCGTTTACGTGTTTTCCCAAATAGCTGTTTCTACAAGGAGAGACCCATTCAGTAACACTGACTAGAGAAAGAATCAGAAATGTAATATCACACACTTTTGTCTTTTGGACGGTAACCCCTATACTAAGTCATTAAAGAGGTGCCAATTTCTTGCACAACAAGAAACAGAATATGTCTGTAAAAACAAGAAACCATGAGAAAATTTACAGTCAGAGGAAAGTACAAGGAAAAGCAGTGAGGAAATGAATACAAAGTCCCAGCAAAGCTGATAGAAAGAAATAAGAAGGTTCAACTAGACAGAAAATTGACCATACAAGCACTTTTTCGCATTCCATATGTATTTCCATCAGTGGCTTCCATCTGAAATGTTCTCAGTCTTCATTAAAAACCAGATTTTCCTGTCTGATGGACATGAAAGCTCAATTTCACATCTGCAAATTAACTATGTTCTTTCTGCTTCATCCATCAACTATTATGTGCAACGTTATTGCTGGAATTGTATCTTAGCTTACAATTTGATGATTATGGTACATCAGGGAGAAGAGAATGCACCTTGCTCTGCCACAGCTACATTTTATTGACTCCACAGCACTGAATGGGGAAATTTCTTTTTGTTAGCAAACTAAGCAGGTCTGACTTGGAGGATTTAAAGGGCGCAGATCTGCCTTCAGTGATCAGTTACTGTTTGCAGTGAAAATGGGATGGCAAAAAGTACCTGCCTAGTCTAGGAAGCTCCTGCAACTATTTAGTAGCAGAAGCAGAAATATTTGTGCCAGAAACACTAAGGAATGGCAAAGCAGTGGACTTTTACCAGGTCTTTCTCTGGGAAAAATGTGCTTCTTCATGAATGGGGAGACTTTTCGCTCTCGCGCCACCAACCCACCACAGCATTTCCAGCCTGTTATTCATCACTACCAATATGAAGTAATCTCTCCAGTGGTTCCCACTGACTCTGTAGCCTTCAAGTCTTGTGAGATATGATCAGTCCTCCCCAGGAAAGTCTGTAGCTTTCCAGTTTAGGCCTTCAAGTACCAGAACCATGAAACAGAAAATGAAGCAAGGTCTTTTAGTTTGATCTCTCACAAATTCACTGAGGCATCTAGCAAGGTCTTTCCTCCTCCAGACTCCTCAAAATCTTCTTTGTCTCTGAAAACTGGGTTTCTGTTGCCTGAGAAACAAATTCTTCACTGGTGAAGTCTGATTAAAAGTAAATCTCCCTTGTTCTGTCAAGAGGAAACCATTGAAATAATTTCTCACTGAATGGAAAAGCCACAAGTCCAAGATGCCAGAGGACAGATGGATTGATCAAAAAGACAATGAAGTCTTTCCATTATCTTCGATAGACTCTGGTCTTAAGTCATTAATCAGCACGGTTAAGAACTCTGGGTCTTGTAGAGAGGTCTTGTGTTAGAAAAACAGAGGCAAAAAGTACAATCTTGACATTTCCACGAGACAAGAAAAACTCGGGGGGCGTACTCACAGCCATACCACAGTTGCTAGATTATAATAACCAGTTTTATATTTAAATAGAGCTGGTTGATGACAAAGTAAGTATGGAACAACCAGCATTTTGTTCATCACTATTTTTTTTGACTGGCTGTTGTCCTGAGTGATGGCAAACATATATTTATGTTTTCATTTTAGAAATAAATGCTGTGGCTGCAAGAAGCACAGATCCATATGTTTTCCTTTGTGGAATTATTAGCCCGGGTATTTTTATATGGCAATCTCTATGTATCAAGATATTAATAGAAGATTTAAAATGACAAAGACAATGGAGACCTTTGCATCACAGATTTTGTGATTTTTTTATAGCATGCTAAAATAATTTATATTTGATAACTGTATTTATGTATCCTTGATGTTGCTCGCTTTGTTTGCTGCTATTACACGACGTAGAAAAATTAGTTATATGCCTACCATTCTTTCATCTAGATCATCCTCTTGATTAATGTTGATTTGCATGTGACTATGGGAGATTAGTCATTTATATATTTTTTTCTCTTGTTCTTCCCACAGTTCTCTTAAGTTTTTCTTCCTGATATATACAAACCAGTTCACTGAACCATCTTTCTGAGCTAGTCCAGGGAAGCGTGAATTATTTTGCTTACTTGTATTATAATGCCAAATTCTTCACAGCTGCAAATCGTTACTTCTCATCATTTTACTCACCTATGCTTCTCCTTCTCTGTGTTGCTCTAGTAAATGAAAATTATCATTATGTTGATCCTCGCAAAATGGCTGAAGTAATTTGCCTTCTTTTGTGTTTTCCATTACCTGCTAACTCTGGGATTCTTTCATCTCCTGAAGCTAATCTTCTTCCCTTATCCAAATAAGCTGAACTTTTCAGTGGTTGCTGCAGTTGACCAATATTTGACGCAGAACTGGCACCAACCGTACTGGGGGTCTGATGGGCACAGAGCCTTCTTGGTGCCACCGAACCCTCAGATATTGCAAGGAATCACCAGCTCTGAAAATTCCCATGGGCATATACTTGCAAAGATGTGTTGGCTGACTAGAAAAGCTTTCAAATGTCTGGTCTGTGTTTTAGAATGTGCTGTGGATAAAGCTTCTTAAAATCATCAGCACTTACGTTCCTGTCTCCCTCTCTCCAGTTAACTTTTAATCTAATTGAGGTAGACCACTACTTAAAATAATTAAATGTCTTCCTTTCCTGAGTGAGTTCTGCCTGTAACCAAATAATACCTTTCTGAAAGTGAATATTTAGCTGTCACTATCCCCAAGAGGAGAAGTGATGCTTAAATATCAGTAATTTCCTGTCTCCCAGTTTCTAGTCACTACTTTTAAGTCCACCAACATCCTCCGTCTATCATAGTATGATTTTGCCTACACTTGCTCAGGTTCTTGTGTTTCTCATCTCCGGGACAGACTCCATCTGCCCCTGGAGCTTTGCTAGACTTTAGACATTCTAATATCCTGATCATCTGTTCAGGTATGCTCTTGATTTCCCTCAGCATTTCTTCTTCCTCTCGTAGGAAATTTACATCCATTTCCAGCATCTGTCACCCACTCTCTTATGAATGTTAAGGCAAATGATTAATTTAATGTCTAGAAGTTCTGTCCATTAATTATGCTAGTTTCTTACTCCTGCTACCTTTATGGACTTCTCATGCAAAGTACTTTAAAATTACTTCACAAAACAGCTCAGCGTGTCTCCTCCTCTGTTGACTCTTTCTTTAGGTTTAGGCTTCCCACAAAGAACACGTTCGCCACCTTCTTCTATAAAAGCTAAAAAAAGAAACCTATTGTACCTATTGTGTGCGCTAGTTTTTCCCAAATCTCTTGTTAACTACCTAGTCTCAACTGTGGCATGTAGTAATTGCCTTGATCATCTGTATTAAAACCCTGATTTTCAGGGAACCTAACCCTTTTTTTTGCGAGGATTTTGATAGAGCCAGTCTTTAAACAGAACTTTTATTGCTGAGGATTACTTAAAATTCAAAGTAACCAGCTGAAACTTTTAAAAAAAATTAATGGGATGGCATAAGTATCTGTCCAACAAAAGTGGACAGAAGTGAGCTGCTGTCACTGTGACTACTCACGCTGTATTTTTGTATGCAAGCGCATGCATTTGTATGCACGGGTATTATTTTTAGCTTCTTTTATTGCCCTCATTCAGGCAAAAGATTCTTAGTTTTCCACATTAGGAAAGAGGGACAGACTCCACCACTGACATGACTTCATCTAGACACCAGCCAGTGCTTCCCTTCTATAAACTTGTCTCACATTCCTCTAGAAATTGAGAACACAGAATCTTCTTTGGAAACAAGTCAATGTCCTACGTGATACACTTCAGTCTAAATTTTGTATATGTTTCTATGTAGCATCTTTAATGAATGCCCATTCATATTCACCCATGCAGCCAAAGGTCTTGTCCAGGCTGGCATAATCCACATCAAATCTCCACCATCACAACATCTGTTCCTCTGGTGATCTCTGATCCTCTCACACAGAAACCAACAGAACAAAAGTGTCAGCCTCTTTGACCAATGCCTGTTTATGATTTTCTAAAGAATCAGATATAAGCTATTTGTCTTCATCTTTCAGTTCCTTCCCATTTTTATCCTACCTATCATCTCCAGTGAGCTCTGTCTCCAGTTAGACGATAATGTTGGCTTCCATCACCCATTTGTCAGATATTTTTAAACAAGCTCCTCTGTGATTTTTTTCCAAGCATCTGCCATACAACCTCATTATCTTCCCTGAAATCCCTCATTAAAACTCTCTTGCTGTGATGCCTACAAAAAACATGAGAAAATGTTTAAACTAATAATGCACGGAGATGCTTTCCCTCATACTGACCAACATTGCCTCATTGTTTCCCTGTGCTCCTTTAGCTGTCTGGATCCATGTGTTGTCTCTTATCTTTTATTTGAATCACAGCCTCCCCATGTGGTCCTGGTTTATGACTTAGGGCTCTTTGGTGCCGATAATATAAATAATAAGCAGAAGAAAAGGCTTCTCCTTCTCATTATACTTTGCTAGCTCCTGAAAACATGTTCACGCTTCCCTTTTGTGTTAGTTTCTAGCAAGTAATTATAGAAAGCACTATAATATAATCTCCAAGTACGCTCTCCCTTTTCAGAAGGGAACACACAAGTGAGGGACCAATTCATCCAATATTCAGGAAAAAAATATTTGAAAAGGAGAACTATGGGTAAGAGGGAAAAGCTCATGTTTCAGCATATTTTTTTCCATAGAGGACAGAGAAGTTCAACCTTATTTTCTTCTACCCTGTTCCTACCCCTTAGAACAGAACAAATAGGATTCTCTTTGAAGAAGAGTAGTTATTTCTCTGGTCTGACACACTATCACTGTGGACACTACGCGGAGATGTAGAAATCACTTCAGACAGAAGTACAATTTGTTAACGTGTTCAGCCAATAATTGTCTACTTTAGAACTTTAGCATCCTTCTAACAAGAGATACACTGTGAGAAAAATGTACAAGTTTATACATCTATCAAATTATCCATAGACATCAATTAATCATACAGCAATTATTCACTTTTGCACATAAGCAGTCAGTTTTGGTATCTATATGTTCTATACAGACAAAAACAGAGGAAGTCACAGACTTTGTGTTGCTCAAGTGAGAGAGGACTTTGGGAAAACTTGATACTAAATTTCTCCTCTGTGTTTCCATTTTGTAAACAAAGAACACTAATAACGCAAGCTGACAAATCATATTAGTTATGTTCATGAAAGACTAAACTCTGCGTCCTACCCTTTTAATCAATCTGAGTTATGGGAAAATGGTTTAATTATGAGAATTCCAGCAGTCACAGAGATTTCGGAGTTCATTAATCCCATAGCACATCCACGGGGGGGAAGCCTGGGACTGCAGCTCAAGCACTAGGCAGAGCCAGAGGGTTTTCCAGCACAGAAGCAGTCTGGAGACAACATGGAGCAGGTGGAACCTTCAGCTCTGCAAGAAACCTTTCAGAACTGCGAGTGTGGAGTTTCTTTGTGCTCAGAGGG